>CM030360.1:257635369-257781427 GCA_017893485.1 Hemerocallis citrina | reverse complement strand
TATATATATATATGAGAAATCTTTGGTTGCACACTACTTTGGTGAGCACTCCGTGAGCACTCACGAACTAGAGACCCTATGAAAAATCCGAACCGCTCATATTGTTCTACATGCCTTAGATAGCTTAACAATAAAAAATCAAGTAATTTAAAGTTCATTTGCCCATGATTTACATCATCCCAAAATTGTATGGCTGAAAATTCTAACAACATGATGGATGGGCAAATGAACTTCAAATTACTTGATTTTTTATTGTTAGGCTATCTAAGGCATATAGAATAATATGAGTGGTTCGGATTTTTCATAGGGTCTCTAGTTCGTGAGTGCTCACGGAGTGCTCACCAAAGTAGTGTGCAACCGAAGGGGACTATATATATATATATGGGAAGTCTTCCGTTGTGCACCACCTATGGTGCACTCGGCGTGTGCACTCGGCCTTTCCGCCTTCATATCGACGATCCAAGCCGTTCACATTGGTCTACACATCTAAATTAGTCTAACTATGTAAAATCAAATCATTTGCCCATCCATCATGTGACTATAAAAAATAATGATTTCCAGCCATATAATTTTGTAACACTTCAATGGATGGGCAAATGAATTATCCATTGAAGTGTTACAAAATTGTATGACTGGAAATCATTATTTTTTATAGTCACATGATGGATGGGCAAATAATTTGATTTTACATATTTAGACTAATTTAGATGTGTAGATCAATGTGAATGGTTCGGATCGTCGATACGAACGTGGAAGGCCGAGTGCACACGAGTGCATACGGAGGGGTGGTGCACAATGGAAGATTTTCACACACACACACACACACACACATATATATATATATATATATATATATATATATATATATATATGAGCAATTGATTATGTGGCATGCATGTGATACATTGGACAACTAACCCTTTTAAGGATTTTCCAATTACATGTATGCCACATCATCAATTGCTTATTTACTAAATGAGCAAGTTGCTCATACCCCTTCCGCACCCCCCCCCCCCCCCCCCCCCCCCTACACACACACACACACATATATATATAGGGAAAGGATCGGTTGAGCACTCTTCTGGTTGAGCACTCTTCTAGTGCTCACCGCGTGAACACTAGGCCTTCTGGCGTTCATATCAAAAATCTGAACCGTTCACATTGATCTACACATCTAAATTAGTCTAAATATGTAAAATTAAATCATTTGAAATTCATTTGCCCTTCCATCATGTGACTATAAAAACAATGATTTTCAGCCATACAATTTTGTAACACTTCAATGAATAGGCAAATGAATTTCAAATGATTTGATTTTACATATTTAGACTAATTTCGATGTGTAGATCAATGTGAACGGTTCGGATTTTCGATATGAACGCCCGAAGGCCTAGTGTTCACGCGGTGAGCACTAGAGGAGTGCTCAACCGATCCTTTCCCTGTATATATATATATAGAGGAAAATCTTCCCTGTGCACTCATCTGGTGCACACAGCCGTGTGCACTCCTCCTCAGCCATCCGATCTAGCTCTTGATTATGAGCGTAATCAGAAGGTTGTAGTTTGCTCCCGCTCATCTCAGTAAAAAGAGGGGTAAATTGGTCATTTCCCTACCCCTCTCCTTCATCTTCTTCTCAACTCTACTTCATCGATCCCGAACTCAAATCCTGGTTGATCCCCCCCCCCCCCCCCCCCAAACGAAACCTTAATCCAAATCGTCCCCAAAATGAACCCTCACACCTCCTCCTCCAACATTCGCACCCCTTCACCGTTGCTCTCTTCCACCTCTCTCTTTCGAAACCCTAGCTCTCGACGAAACCCTCTCGAAATCGCACCCAACGAAACCCTTCGAAGCATCGGACTTCATCAACTTCCTCCACCTCTCTACCTCCACCTTCACGAAGACGAGGTCCTACCGATTCCCCCTCTGTCATTTTTCGAACTTCGGAAAAATTCAATAGGTATAACCCCTCTTTATTTTTTGGTGACATCCTGATAACTTGTTCACTTTTACTGTGTTTCCTATTCTTTTTTCTTTCTTTCTTGCATATATATTAGCAAATTTCACGCAACGAACTATTTATTTCTCTTTCTATATCATAAAATATTTTTAGCAGTATTGAACTCTATTATTTGAAAATCTGTTTGTATTTGGATTGAAAACTCTTTCCAGACATGTCTGATAATAACATACAGTAGGATTTGACTAGGACTGAAAACAACCTTTTGAAAAAAGATGATATGTAAAGAAAATGGAGTTAGTCTATTTAACAAATAGACTAAAGATGATATGTAGTGCAAAAGACGTTTCTTTGTAATAAAGCGGGGGTTTAGAAAAGTCAGAATGTTGTAATAAAGCCACGATGCGATAACTTGCCCAAAGAAACTTATGGGGTATACTCTGACTAATTATCTCATGATTCATATTACTTTTTTTAATTTGAATCTTGAGTTTGACTAATTTCATCTTTATTGTTCATTGGTTTAGGCTTTCTTCAAATGCACAAGAGATTGATTCCTCCACTGAGGAGAGTTCAGATGACACTGCATGATTTTATATGAATTAAGGGAAGTATATGTTCTCTTATGCTGCTACATTGTGGTTTTATTTTCAGTGCCTTCTTGATGTTAATGCACTGTGACTAGTTAGTTTGTAAGACTTGTTATCGTTTATATTTAGTCTCATTGTATATATTTTTTTTGGTTGAATATGTAGGCAGTGATGACAAAAAAAAAAGGGACAAGTTTTATTTTGTGTCCCCCCCCCCCCCCCCCCCCCCCCCCCCCCAAGTCAACTTGCAAAAAAGGGACAAGTTTTCTTCTTATATGATTTTAGGTTCTCATGGTTGTCCCAAGTTTCCCATACATTTTTTGTTATCATGGTTGAATTGCATCAGTTTTTGTGAATTTATAATGTTCAATTTCTTTGTTTCGCAAGTCAGTTCCTGATTTTGGAAATTTAGTCCCTACGTATACTTGGAATAGGTGGGGTGCTAAATATACAGTTGGAACTAGTAGGCATGGCATAATAATGCAGCTCTAGTTCTAATCAATTTATGCCATACACTTATGCTTGATTCAAAATTATTTGTAACAAAGCACTTCACTTGATAGTTCTGAGCCTACACTGTCCCTTGATTGTTCTGAGCCTACACTGTTTTGCAGCACTTGATTCATGCTCTCTGTTTCAAGTGTTAATCATGCTCTAATTTGTTTTTATTTTTTCTGAAGCAGCAGAAGAAGGTGGTGGAGCTTGAGAAGCATCAGTAGCAGGTCTCCAAACTGAACAAGTGATGAAGCAGCATCAGCTAGGCGAGGCAACAATAGCAGTAAACAATCATGGTAATTTTGTGAAGCATCAGCAGATGAAGCTTGAGAAGATGAAGCTTTGAGAAGCAACAACGGCATGTAAAATAGCATCAGATTGGTGTAAAATATGTTCAAAATAGTTTGGTGTAAACTAACAAACTATATGTTCTTGTTTGGTGTAAAGTAACAAACTATAGCATCAACAACAGTTTGGTATAGTTCTTGTTGTTCTGTTCCCTTATGCTACTACATTGTATGGGTAATTTATCGTACCATGGAAACAATTTGGACACAAATTAGATATGCTTGAGGTTATTATTTATAGTAGTTCCAGTAATTAAACCCTCCGAATTAAGTATCAGTGTAGAGCATATGGTCGTTTATGTAGTCGATAACTTCATCGGGATTAAGGATTTAATTGATAGCTTTCTCCTTGAGCACTCCCTAAAATGAGAAGCAGTGAAGAAGGTTGTAATCTTACTAGACTGCCAACCTAACAATTTGAAATAGACACCCCAGAGACCTAAGACAGGCACATATGATTTTCTTTAATCGTTTTGTATAGTTGCTCAGCTAAGCAAATATTTTCGTTATAGCACTAGTGAATTTTGTGAAGTCAAATACAATTGTAATTTTGTTTCGAAATGTCAGCTACACTTTAACTATCTAATTAATGATTGTACGAGAATGAGGAGATGTCATTTAGATACTGAGACCATAATCAAATCTTCAAAGGGAAGCAAGAGCTTACATATTTCCACTACAACCGTTCATCTATAAGGTTAAAAATCTACCATTGAAGATGAAAAAGGTTTTAACAATTGACTATTGCAATCGAACTGAATAACTGACTGAAAACAATTAACAAGGTTATTGACAAACAAGGTATTTATAATTTCTTTCTTCTAGCTCTGAAAATGTATATTAGTCCACATACAATGCAAAGCAACATAAATTTGCATTGCTTTCTAATGTAAATGATACAACATAGATTTGCATTGCTTTCTAATGTAAATGATGGGAAGTGGAAGAGATACAACATTTGCATATACACAGAGCTCAGTCATTCTGGAAACAACATAAACATAGCTCAGATTGAAGAAAAAGTAAATAAACAGAGCTCAATCAGCCATCAAACAACATATACAGAGCTCAATCAACATAAACATTCGGGCTGCGTGATCAATCAACATAAACATAAACATAAACATTTGGGCTGCAAACATAAACATATACAGAGCTCAATCAATCAGGCTGCAAACAAAATAAACAGACCTTATACAGCCTAATTAAACACAAACATTCAGCTCATAGATAGAGCTCGATAACCACATGTCAAAAGTATATATTTTGTGAAGCATCAACTGCTGCTTGTGCTTGAATTTTTGCTGCTGCATGCATCATCTGCTCCATCTGCGGGTTGCCCCTTCACAACAATACCAACAAAACAAGAAATTTGAGTTTAGAATGACATGACTTTACAACAAACAGAGAGCATGATTTGGCAACAACTAGAATTTAGGTTAAAATAATGTAGGCTCAGAATATGAATTCCCTACTCAAGTGCATCTCCAACTTCATGGCTTGCATATGGTACGAAATAAAAAAAAAAACCAAACAAATGACATTAAAGCATGATCTTGTAAGTGTTAACAGAGTATAATTTCACAATGCTAAAAAATACTCAAAAAATTGTAGGCTCAGAATAAAAATTGTTATGGAAATTTTCAATCAAGCATGAACGTATCAAATGCATAAAATTTGGAAGCACTATGGCGGCATTATTACGCCATGCCTAATAGTTCAACCCAATTTCTAGCACCCCCACCTCCTAAATATAAACAATGAAGGAACCAATGTAACCAATAACCAACAACTGGACAAGATGACATTCAGTAAATGAGAGTGAAAGGTTGCAGGCAGCAGCAGAAGTTAAGCTGCTAAACAAAAAGGATTATGCAATGTAACAAAATTACATACTCTCACTCATAACTGTTTGCCTTGGTATTCAAATAGCCAGAATCCAGACACTCTCACTCATCACTCTCCAATGTAACCAAAAACCAAACAGTACTGCCTTGTTATTCAAATAGCCAGTTTAACCCACATTCATTCAGCAAGTGATTTTTTTTTTTATCATGTATTATTATGACATGTGTTTCAAACCATTCATCATTGCCCACGAACCAAACAAAAATAAAAATACAATGGGAACACAATAATTTAAAAAATAACACTGAATCGAACACTTCCCTCAACCCATATAATCGGCAATGTCATCGGAACTTACTTCGGTGGAAGAATCTACCTCTTGTGCAGTGAACGCACTAAAAAAATAACAATAAAGATGAAATTTGTTCAATTTTTTTTAAAACAAAAAATATGAAACTTGAGCAGTAAATATGAAAGACTATACCTATCAAGCTGAGGAGGAAAGGGTGAGAGCGTGAGGAGGAGGGGTTTTGAGAAGGCAATTAGGAAAAGACCCTATTACCCCCCCCCCCCCCACCCCCAAGTGAGATGAGCGGGAGCTTCTAGCAGCCGTTAGATGGCGATCATGATCAACCGACAGATCAGACGGCTCACAAGTAGTGCACATGGCTGTGTGCATTAGGCGAGTGCACAACCGAACACAACTTTATATATATATATATATATATATATATATATATATATATATATATATATATATATATATATATATATATATATATATATTAGAGTCTGCAGAAAGTAGTGCTAATATACTCCACTAGTTTACTTCATTTTCTAATTATGGCATTTAATACATTAATGCGCAGGAGAATCATTGGTATATAATTGAATTGACGTAGAAGCAAGATTTGACACTACCATTCTTTCTACTTTGAGCTCAGTTACTAACTTTCTATTACTATTTTGAGATCAGTTACTGATTTCTTTATTAGACCTCAACAATCTTTGCAATTACAAACCATCCACATTTAGAAAGTAATATAGACAAATATGCTAATGCTATGAACAAGTTATAGACTATGAAAATGCTCAAATCATGTGCTTGTACATGAAAGTCTTAGTTAATGCATGCTCAATTTATATAATGTTAATCTCCCAAATCTTCTCTCTTTCATGGGGTCTTTGGTTGTGTAGAAACTGCACTACTTCCCAAATTGAATCATGCCAGTGACCTATTTGCAATTGTGAGGAAGGTTTGCAAGTTCAAAGTTCTGTTCTGCAACCCTTTACAACTTTCCCTACTTAGTTGTAACTTGTACCATCCACCACCTACAAGGATATTTTGGTTGCAGTGACATGCGTGCAACTTGTAATAATAATTGCAACAGCAGAGGAGCCAAACACCCACTATTGACATGCAAAACTAATATGAATCAAGAGTTGAGATTAGAAAAGACTGAAAAATAACGCGAATGCTTTATAATGAAACCTGCAATGAAAACTATTGCTTGAGCATCCTTAGCTTGTTTGATCCATTGTTGAAGTGAAAGTTTAAGGGGAAGCTCATCAACAATATGAAAACCAGTAAACCAACTGTGTTTATTTAGAGCTTCTGAAAGTTCAGTCATCACCTAATTCTGAAAATATTATACCTGATATCGATTGGAGATGATGCAACGTCTGGAGCTAGGGTTTATAAAGGAAAAAGTGGACAGCGATCCCAGCAGCGGTGAAGGGGAAGCAATGGATTCGGAGCTATGGTTTCGTCGATTTCCCGATATTGGTGGATTTTGATAGGTGATTCGGCGGGATATTAGATAGGGGGAGAGTTGCGAGGTCCCGAATTGAAGGATTCAGAGAGGTGGGGGGGTTTCGATTTGGGGAATTTTTGGAGGTAGGGTGAATTGGCGTGCGATGAGAAGACGACGAGGAAAGGAGCGAAAGGATGAGCGTGAGTCGATTTGGGGATGAGCGGGGTAGGGACCCCCCCCCCCCCCCCCCCCCCCATATATATTCCAATTCTTCACATCGGAAATCTTCTTTAGCTTCTTCAAGTTTCCGCCGCTGAATAATTCCCACATAAGTTATTCGCAACACCTCATACAAGATGTTGTATTCATCACGATCATGCCCTATGATTCCACTGATTCCACATAATAAGCAAAACCTGGGTAACTTTTCATATAGAACTTTCACTGTGTGATGTTGATTTTCATCCACCAGCATAAGCAGTTCATTTACATCTTTATTTCTGGGAGAATTTAAGTAGTATAAGCAACATTATCTATATATTAAAAAGTATTATTGGCCACAAAAATTGTTGTTCATATAACTTGATTGTGAAGAATAAATGTAGATTATGAACATGCATCACACTTATAAGCGATCGGTATTTAAAGAACGGCAATCAAAATCCTCTGTGCAGCCAAAAAACTCATGCAACTAAAACAGAACTATTTTTCAAAAAACTAAAACCTAATCCCCTGTGTAACAAAAAAAATTCTAAAACAAATTTCCAA
The DNA here is from genome assembly GCA_017893485.1 of Hemerocallis citrina. Lineage (NCBI taxonomy): Eukaryota > Viridiplantae > Streptophyta > Magnoliopsida > Asparagales > Asphodelaceae > Hemerocallis > Hemerocallis citrina. Next base: position 257,773,665 of record CM030360.1, on the reverse strand, counting down.
TGTCTTTTTAAATTAAGAAAACCCTAACAGTTTAGTTGCTTGCTTCCAGCTGCAATAGTCGTTAGGTTGCTGCATCCTGCATGCGAGTTAAATTGCATGTTTGGTTGCATACTGGCCCAAAAGCTTCAAGTTTGACTTGGTTGTTTTGACACGATAAAATGAATATGAAGCCTAGTTTATTATGATACAAATTAATCTATTTGCTTTTACTGCATCGTCATACCTTTGATATATAAGTTGCAGATGTTTTAGGCAGCAAATTATGATTATACGAAAGATCAGGATTGAAAAAACTGCGACATAAGTATTTTCATTTTATAGGTAAAACTTGTAAAATCACCTACAGGACCGGCCCTACCCTAGAGGCGGGTAAGACGACCGCCGTGGACCCCCGGAGATTTCGCGATTTTAGGAACCCTAAATTTGAACTTCCCTTGTAAATTTAGATACTTATTTTGCACGTAAAATATATATATATGTTATTAGGGGCCCATGTCGGAAGTTCGCCTAGGGCTTCCAGGAACTCCGGGCCGGCCATCACCTATTAAAAGTTATAACCAAGTCATAAAATAGAAGAGTACTTAATAGCTAATAAATAACAGCATTACAAAGTATTGGGAATTATTAGGTTAAAATTCCTAAGAAAGATACATTTGTTAATATACATATTTTTTTAAACAAAAGAAAAAAGAAAAAAAAAAAATAGTTTCTCATTAAACCATGCAAATTGTAGGCACAGAATGAGTGTGCTAACTACTTGGGAAAAAAAAAATCCTGGATGGACCACAGAGTAGTTGCATCATTAGAAGTAATGTGCCAATTAAGTATCTTGAAGTTGCATGCCAAACCTTCTTAATATTATTGCTTATATCCATTGTAATGTGCTTGGATAATTCTGTAATTTTGTAATTATGTGCTCTTACTATTATATTAGAGAAAACTCTGTCGCTTTGTTCTTCTTAATTATACTAGTAATCTGCACGTGCAATGCACGTTTTATGGGTTAGCACGTGCAAACGTGCAATGCACGGATTTGATGGAGGGAGAGGAAGAGACGTTTTCGATTTTTGAGGGAACAGAATTTTATGGAGACTTTAAATGTAAAGTGAAAATTACGGAATTAACCATATAGATTTTTTTTAGTCTTTTATGTATATAGGGACATGATAGTAAAAAGCCACTAAAATGGGACTTTGCTTAATAATAGTATAGATTATATCAATTGAAAATACATTGATTTCACATTTAATGTAAATAGAGGTTGCGACTGTAAGGAACGAAGACATAAATTTTTAACTAAAAAAAAGAAAAGAGAAAGATTTCATCTTCTTCTTTTCTGTTTTGTTCTTAATCAGTTTGTTTTTTTATTTTTAAGTAATAAATTATAGGTGGGTCCAACTTGGAAACTTTGTATTTTTTTAAAAGTAACTAGGTTTGCCCGGTAACACGTACCTACGGCACGTCTTCGGACCGGTGCACCTTTGTTTGATCATATAAAATAGTTTTGGAAGTCCAGCAAATTAATTGAAATAGCAAACATAGAGCAAAAAACATATTATATGATTTTATTTTATTTCTCGAATTATTTTTAAAGTTTTTAAATTTTTATTTTTTTAAATTTTAAATTTTTTTATTTTCTTATTTTTTTTTGAATAGAAGTGGAGGGAGGGAGAGAAAGAGAAAAAAAATAATTAAATAAATATAGGAATTGTTTTGGGTGGAAATTTAAATTTGAGTTTTGGGGGGAAAATATGTTTTGTGAGGCTAGATCTGGGCCTTTGATTTTTGGGGGAATTGAAGGAGAACCACTTGATAGCTTTCTTTGTGTTTTATTATATAGATAAATTAAATATAGGACTAACTTAGAAGCTTGCAATTATGGTTATAGGGGGTTTTAAAGAAATTTTTAGGGGTACTAAAAGAGTGAAATTTGGAAAAGTTGGGGGCGGGGAAGTTCGGGGTGCATCCCCAAGCTCCATCACCAGCCACAATCATATATTGATCAAGATAGTAGTATCAAAATAGGTGCAACCGTGTTGTATCAACTTAGCATATTTGATAAACCGATGTCCCATATCTGGTCATAATAAATGTTACTGGCTATAAATATAATTGAAACAACTTATTCTGCAAAATGAATTAGCTATACCAGTTGAGTTTACGACCAAAGATATTGGCAGATATATGTTCAAAGCAAAATAAAAGCTACCGCATTAATTCAAAGTTAATTTTGCAATTTATTATTTCATACATGGTACGTATTTTTGCTGCACAAACACCACATGTTTAAATTAAGGTAAATAACAACTAGAGTCTGCTTTTTATTATTTTTTTGATAAAAGGATGGAATCCTAAGTGATTCCAGCAGATCAAAATATTATAAAAACTAGAGTAAGTAATAATATCCAGCAAAAGCACAATCTGATGCAAAAGAAGCATTAAGCTTCATAACAAAAAGCAACCAGAAGACTAAGAGTATTAAAGAGTATCAGAAATCAAAATAAAGACCAATACAGACAACAGATTATGGATCCAGCACTACAACAGGGCACCCTTCTTGATTAGCACCACGTTTATAGGCAGATTGAAAAGAAGACACCAGCAGCATACCCATAATGTATTCCTAATCATGGGGCGACATAGATAAAATGGTGTCCAAAATAGATGAAATCGGATCAACCTCCATATGGACTTCCTCTTGAAAAGAGTCTACTTTTTATTATCGTAGGAAGGAAACCGATCACTTATTAGTCATCGAGCTTCCTTAATTAGTAACTAATTAACATGTACATTATAATTGGATAATGGATACCAACATATGTTAGGTTTTGTGAGAAATTAACAATTGGGAATTAGGGTTAATATCTTAGATCTAAGTTGCTTGAGATATTCACCCTAGGTATCAAGATTAATATACCTAGACTGCTATCACAAGCCAGTATTTATTCCTAAATAATGGTTTGGGTATCGGGTTATAAGCCCACAAATCCGCGTTCCAATATCCAATCAATTGTACGTTCATTACACGTGTTACACATATGCACGTGCTATATTTATATAGAGAGAATATACCAATATATCCAACAACATCATCATAACAATTGAACTGCCATACCAATATATCCAACAACATCATCATAACAATTGAACTGCCTACCCCACTGAATCCACCTCCGGAGCCTCCTCTGCCTCTTTGACATCTCCTTAACCATCCTCTTCTCCTCCTTACAACCGGCGACCAACTCCGTCCTGTTACTCACCGAACATCTTCTTCCAAACTCAACCCCTTCCCCCCAACCCACCCTTCACCTTCTCCATGCTTTCACTTCTTGAGTTGAGTGGGTGCGGGCCCAATGAGAGGGTCCGTCACCCACCCACCCCACCTACTTCAAACTCGACAATGCAGGAGCTTCAGTCAGCTACTGGAGCGGCAGACCTCAACGTTCAACATCCTGCACCAACGCAAGGTACACTACCCCCACCCTCAGTCCGAACAGTAGCATTGGCACCCTCTCCGTTGGTCTCGATCCCGGAGGAAGGAGAACCTCGGGAGCTCAGACGAGTGCACTCCCCAACGCATGCGCACCAACGTGCGCCTCCGCGTCATGTGGGAAGTGATCACGGTCATCATCGCTCGGCTGCAGAAAACTCAAGGGGCCAGGATGCACATCGGAGACACGAGAGCTTTGTGAGGAGGGCCCAACGAGGGGGTCCTCCGACTGACCGCTTGAGGCGTCAGAGAACCCCGCCGAGGGAGCATCCCCAACTACACAATGAGGGTCAGTACCGGAGTAGGTACAGAGAGTATGAACAGAGGTATCAAAATCACCGCAAAACCTACAACAACTCCATCACTTCTTCTCACAAAATCCACCAGCAACCAACTTCTTCCAACGACAATCCCAACAGAAACCAGGTCACAACAAATACCCACAACATTAACCACAACACCTCCGTGCTACCTTCCCACCCTCCTAACCCCAATACCCACAACAATCTCACCACCTATCAACTCCCTGTCCAACAACCACCAGAGCTCAAGTCACCCAATCCGCTGGCCGAGCGAGTCACTGCTGAGACTTCGCTTGACGAGTCGAAAGGGGAATTGGCGGCGGAAGTTGAAGACGGGGAGGGGCAGTGGATCATGGGGGTACAAAACATAAAAAGAGGCAGGAGAGTCACACTAACCGTGTTTCCGACCAAGCAAAGAAACAGAGGAAGGGGAAACGCAGGCCAGCGCCGTGCTTTAATTGTGGTGAGCTTGGACATTACAAGTACGAATGCACCAAGGAAGTCCGTTGCCTCAAGTGCATGAAGTGGGGGCACCTGTCATATGTTTGCTCCAATGTCATTGAGACTTACAGTGATGAGGAACGATCAGTGAGTAGGGGGAGATCGCCGGAAAACCCTTCGGTGATCCGCCTGGCAACAAGCTTGGATTTTAGCAAGCGTGAAGAGAGCTGGCTGAGAAAATGGTGTGCCATCGCAAGAGTCAAGAAAGGGAGGCCGTCGGAGAGCCATGTGATGCAGGCACTCAAAGAAAGGTGGCCCATGAGTGTCCACGGTGATTGGGTCGCCAAAAAGCTTTGTCACCTTCAATTCCTCGTTTCATTTCCATCACAGGAGAAGCTGGCGGAAGTGATCAGAAGGGGGACCGTGGAATTTAGCCACTTTGAACTCGATTTCACGGCATGGTCTCTGAAATTTGGAGCTGAACTCCCACAAGGTGAGAAGTTTTGGATTTGGATCCACAACGTTCCTCTACATTTTTGGAAGAAAGAAGCCCTCCAAGAAATAGTATCGGATTTTGGCTCGGTGGTGGAGATCGACGAGAAGACAGTTCGGCGATCTGAACTAGTATCGGCAAGGCTATTGATCAGATGCAGTGATATTTCCATGATGCCAAGATTCGCCAAGATCTACTCGTACGATGAATCCTATCTCGTCTGGTTCATCCTTGACAAGAAAGTAGAGGAACAGGAACAACTGCAAACCAAAGCAAACCCCACAACCTCAGCTCTTAGGGACGATAGGTCTTACAGTCAGGTGGTGTCGCCGAGGAAGGACCTCACTATCGACGGGGCCCACAAAGTAGAGAGAGCGCAAGGGACATCATCAGAGCGGCACAGGCGGCCGGAGCGCTAGCTTCTCCGAGCAAGGCTGGTAGAGTCAAGGCTCGTCCCGAAGGATCTAACGGTCAAAAGCCATGAAGAGCTCTCAATACAGTAGATCCAACGGTGATCCTTCACTCCAACCCTGATTTGGAAAGCACAGAGATCGAGCTCCAGCGTAGTGACAAAAGAGGGTCACAAAAAGAGGGTCAAGCCCTGCAAAGCACAAAGGCGAAGTGTACTGGGGCTCAGAAGGGTGGAACGGAGTTGGTACACCCTCTTAATGGCAAAGCTTCTATCGGTAGCAACATGCAGGCTCCAAGAGAAGGGTTGGTGGGAGATTTAGCCACTCTGGGGAAGAAGACAAGTGAGCGCCCTATGTCTACCAAAGAGTGGGTAATCAAAAGTTGGTTCCCACAGGATAAAGCGACGGGTGCTTCGGAGGAGCTTGGGGGACAAAAGACAGCGGCCTGTTTAGGGAAAGAGACAGAGACCATCTTAGGGTATACGATGGGGGTAGGTAGGAGTACCCAGAGCGAGAAGCGTACGGGGGCTTTTGAAGGGAGGGGGTTAAAAATCACACTTTTGAGGAGAGACGATAATGGTAAAGAGGATAAAGAGGAAGAAGATGGAGTAGTAGAGGAGTCGCCTGTTTTTGGTAAAGAAAGAGATAAAGAGGCTAGGGGTAGTGTGCCACATTTTTTGAACCAGGGCCCTGTCACACCCACCGTTGCACCCCCCTGTGAGGAGAGGCCACGTGGAGAGGGTCACAAATCGTTTGTCGCGCCAAGCTCAGTGGACGCTGCGCTCGAGATACCAGCCGTCACCCCCACCTCTCAAGAGATGCCAGCTGTCCTTGGCGGTAAAGATACCGCCTTGGACAGCACTGTGTGTGGGGTTGTATTCGAGAAAGAAGATAAGTTGCTTCGCGGAGGAACGAAACCTTATCTGGTGGATGGGTCTTCTCACGGCTTGGGTGATGGGCCATTTATAGAGGGTGATGGCCCCACGGAGGGGTCCAAGGAGCAGTTTAACTTGCAGACAATTTGTAATTTTGAGAACGGGCCCAATGAGGGGACCGTTACAGAGAACTCTATTATTATTAGTGACTCGACAACCTGTAGGCCCACAGAGGGGTCCGTGGGGAGGGAGCTTTACTCACATCAACAGGAAAGTCGGCACACTGATAGCGAGGAGGAACGAGAGGGGCGGCTCAATCTGGATGAAGAATTCTCTTTCTCAGAGGAGGATTCAGATGATCTTGAGTTCATTGCAAACACTCAGAGAGATGTCTCCCCTGAGATGGTACTATCCACAATCCCAGAATCTGCACCAGGGATCAGATCCGGAGTGTCTCAGAAGACAATTGGGTTCAGAGTGCATCGTTCGCCCAAGAGGGCTCATGGGGAGTCCTTGGATGACTACCTTGAGGTAGCAGCAGCTGCCAAATCTGCTAAGCTCAATAATGGAGGTACGACTAATTTTTTAGCTTCCATTTTAAATTTCATGTCAGATAATGAGGTTTTTTTACTAGCCGAAACATGTGGGTTAGAGGTTTGGGATTTAGATCGCAATGCGTTACTCCTCAACAAAATTAGGAGTTGGGAAGTGGATAGGGTTAACTCTAGTTTGGAGAACGCCCTTCGCGATGGTGCTGGGCCGACTACCATTCCCGAGGATGTAGCTGGCCCTGCACCCTCACCAACGATCTCTGATGACGATGTCCCCCAATGAATACACTCTTCTGGAATGTGCGGGGACTGGGGGGTAGAGGGAAGAGAGATATGGTGAGGGACGTCATTAACAACTCCAAGGCGGAAGTTGTAGGTCTGCAGGAAACCAAACTGCAGCATGGTCTCAAACTCAAAAGAGTAGGGGGTCATAGAATCAAGGAGTGGTTGTGGCGGCCATCGGTAGGTGCCTCAGGGGGGATTGCTATTGGTTTCAATTCGGACCTACTCTCCTGCATAGAGGTACACGATGGTACGTTCTCTTTGACGGCCCGTCCAAAACGTCGATCCGATGATTGGATGCAGACGGTGATTGTGGTCTACGGACCGAATGTGGCCACTGACCGAGAGGCCTTCTGGCAAGATCTGGTCGACATTCGAAGAAGGTGGTCGGGACCCTGGATTGTGGGTGGAGACTTCAACATCACTAGATTTGCTTTTGAGCATAAGGGGAGAGGCGCTAGTGATAGGCACAGAGAGGAGTTCAATAGGCTGATCACGGAGCTGGAGCTTATCGATATTCCAATCAATGATAGACTTTTTACTTGGTCTAATATGCAAGCGGTCCCGATTATGGCCAAGCTGGATAGAATTCTAGTCTCCATGGAATGGGAAGCAAAATTCCCTCTAGTCTCGGCTAGAACGATCCCCAGGTCAACTTCAGATCACACCCCGATCCTGCTCGACACAGGAATTAGAGGGCAACGTAGACCCAGGAAATTTAGATTTGAAAAGGCCTGGTTGGAAATCCGGGGATTCCATCATATGGTAATGGAGAATTGGGCGCTCCCAATGGCGGGCAGGGACGCTGCATCGCGTTGGTGTGGGAAAATCCGAAGGTTGAGAAAGAGGCTTGCAAAATGGAACCGAGCAAGGTTCTCTTCCATCTGGCATGCTAAGGAATCCTTTCTGGAAGGAATTGATGAGCTTGAGAGGATAGAAGAATCTAGAATCCTCTCGCAGGAGGAGCGAGGCAGGCTTTTACAATTCCGTGAGAATATAGCCAATCTTTATAGGCTAGAAGAGATCAAATGGCAGCAAAGGTCTAGGATCTCGTGGCTCAAAGAATGAGACGCGAATACGGCCTACTTCCATTGGGTAGCAAGCACTAGAAGGCGATCCAATCTTATCCTTTCAATTCAGACGGATTCGGGAACTTCACAGGATGAAAAGGTGATCTCCACGGCCTTTCACACCTTCTATAAGGACCTCTTCGGGAGGAAGAATGATTTTAGGATCCCAATGAGTGAGGACTACTGGCAGGAGTATCATAATGACTCAGGTCAAAACCTTTCATCTTTGGAGGCACCTTTCTCAGAAATAGAAGTCAAAACGGCTGTAAACCAGATGGGAGCAGACAAATCACCTGGACCAGATGGCTTTCCCATGATGTTCTTCCAAGTGTTCTGGGGAGAAATTAAAGGAGACCTCATGGATCTAATGGAGGAATTTTACCACAACAATCTGAGACTAGGAATGTTCAACTTTGCAGAGGTGGTGTTGATTCCCAAACGAGAGGAATCCAAACGCGTGGGGGATTTTAGACCAATTAGCCTGATAAACTGCTCGGCAAAAATCATTACTAAGGTCCTAGCGATCCGCTTGGGAAGCATGATGGACAGTCTTGTCAATAAAACCCAGACGGGTTTTATTAAGGGCCGTTGTATACTGGACTGTATGGCCACCGCTGAACAAGTTATTCACCACTGCCACAAGAACAACTCCAAGAACTTCCTTCTGAAGTTGGACTTTGAGAAGGCATATGATTCCGTGGATTGGGAATGTCTGCTGGAGGCGCTCAAAGGGAGAGGTTTCGGAGATAAATGGATCAGATGGATCAAACAATGTTTGTATTCTAGCAAAACAGCAATCTCGGTGAATGGGAGACCAGGTCCATTGTTCCCATGCAAGAAGGGACTACGACAGGGAGATCCGCTATCCCCACTGTTATTCACTATCATTGCGGATGTGCTTAGAGGAATGTTGGAAAATTGTCAAAAAAAAAGGTTGGATTACGCCTGTGGCAGGCAGCACCACTAAACAGGGATGCACGATACTACAATATGCTGATGATACCCTACTCTTTGGAAATGGTACTACAACTGAAACAATCTGCTTTAAAGGGGCCCTGTATTGTTTTGAGGCATGGTCAGGCCTCAGAATTAACTTCCACAAGAGCGCGTTGGTCCCAATTACTCTATCTGAAGCGGAAGCACGGGAACATGCCACCATTCTAAACTGCGCGACAGAGGAGTTCCCGATCAAATATTTAGGGCTCCCGCTCAAACCAGGGAGACTCACGAAGGCTGACTGGTTACCTATTATAGACAGGGTGGAAGACAGACTGTCTGGGTGGAAAGGAAAATCGCTCTCGATCGGGGGAAGAGTGATTCTCATTAACTCTGTGCTTTCCAACCTGCCCATTTACTACATGTCCTTTTTTGAACTCCCAAAGTGGGTGATACAAAGGATTGACCGAATCCGTAAAAGATTCCTCTGGAAAGGGGCAGATTCAAATAAGGGTGGCTACCACCTTATTAAGTGGAATATCGCCTGCATGAAGAAGAAACATGGAGGGCTAGGTATCATTGACCTTAGAGATATGAACCTGGCTCTGCTAGGAAAATGGTGGTGGAAAGTGTTTCACCAGTGTGGGGAAGGATGGCAGGATTTCATTCAACCCTACCTTCGAGGAAAAGGGACGAGGTGTTTAGGCTTCCGAGTGGGATCTAAAACCTCCCGATTCTGGAAAGGAATTACAAAGGCAAGTGGACCGTTCAATTCAGCAGTAACGTCTATTATCGGTAATGGGCGGTCCACCAGGTTTTGGTGGGACAAATGGTGTGGTCCACAGGCACTTAAGGACAATTTCCCAGAGCTGTTTGAAAAAACGAATCGTCCGAATATGTCGGTGGCAGAAGCCTGGAAAAGAGGGACTTGGAAACCCTCGTTCCAAGGAAGGCTTTCAACAGGTTTGCACCAGCAGCTGCGTGAACTACAGACGAGAATTGCCCAATCTGGAGTATTCTGTGCCCAAGGCCCAGACCAGTTGCGTTGGGGACTTGAGAAGAAAGGAGTGCTTTCGGTTAGATCCCTTTACCACCGAATTCACTTTCGAGGATGCAAACCCAGCTGGGCAATGGTGTTATGGAAGGCAAAAACACCTCTTAAAGTCAGAGTCTTCCTTTGGCTAGTGCTTAACAATGCTATTCTCACAAGAGAGAACCTAGCCAAGAGACAACCGCACATTGAAACCAATTGTGGATTCTGCAACACGCACACAGAAGATCTGAACCACTTGTTTATTGACTGCACAAGGAGTAAGGCTATCATGATAGAAGTCCTAAGTGCCCTAGGCACAAGTGACTACCCAAGAGAGTATGAGGAACTATGGGTAGGCCCCAGATTTGCATCGATCCGACATGACATGAAGGATGCGTGGTACATTGCCATTGCGGCAACCACATGGGTGTTATGGCTAGATAGGAACAATTTTTATTTCCGTACTTCATGTAATTCTATTTCTGGTAACCTTACTCAAATCATGCATCTAATCTCTTTTTGGGCTACAGCAGCGGCCTCAGGAGCGAGAGGGAGGATTGCACGAGTCTTCCAGGTGGAAGAATATGACGATGAGGAGATAGAGTTCGGGCCGACTATGGATTGAGGAGTGCACCCAACGCACTACCCAGTTGATTCAGTGGCTCCCACTGTGTCTTTTTTGGTTATCTCACTTCTCTGTATTTTGGCTGTATGAGGGTTAGATGTAGAAACCCATCCCCCAGGGATTTGTTGGGGGTTTATGTTTGTTGTCCTGTTGTCTGAGGTTTAGATGATGAAACCCACCCCCCAGGGTTCTGTTGGGGGTTTATGTTTTATTTCCTGCTCTGTACTTTTCCCGGTTATGCAGGGTGTTTATTAATCTTTTATTAATGAAACAGGGTGGTGTTATCCCACCTTTCAACTCAAAAAAAAAAAACAAAACAATTGAACTGCCTTTAATAGATTGTTCTAAACATGTTTAATTTTCCACAACATTTTAAAAACAGGGTCGGCCCTGAGTTCTCGGGGCCCGAGGCGAAAGATCCAAATAATTAATTTTGAGAGCCCATAATAACAATATAATTTTTTACGTGCAAAATACATGTCTATATTTACAAATGGAATACAAATTTGGGGTCTATAAAATTACAAAAAATCCAAGGGTCGGAGACGGCCGTCTCACCGGCCTCAAGATGGGGCTGCTTTGTCTTAAACATGTTTAATATTTCGAGAAATTTCATTCAATACTACAATTCTCCATAATCTACTTATTGAATGAATGTCTACCTACACCTTTTTAATAAATTCTAAAAAATGTTATGTTATAAAAGAAACACTAAAAGAGTATTTACTCAAAGCTTTTAAACTGGTCACTTAAAACTGAACTAAATTGAATCCTGAAATATCTCATCATAATTCATAACTACGATACTACACAATTTTAGCGGATCTCCAACAATCTTGCAACTAGAACCGACGCGTATATAATCCCCTGGGGGCCACTTCAGACAGACTATGACCCATTTATAACCGGATAAAAGAGTAAAACCAAATAAATACACCTAAATTTGTTAGAGATACGTCCAAAACTGCCGTATTTATATCGTATTCACCCATCGTATCTCCCTAACTCGGTCCGAAACCAAACGCCCAATCACTGACCACCACGTGGCCCCCACTCCCCCGTCACTTATCAACAACATCCCTCCAAAATGTCCATTTTGCAGAAACAGCCCAGTTCTCATGAATCAACGACAGTATCTGCCATAAATCCTGCAATAAAACCCTAAAAGGATTCTTGCAGGCAACAAAATCACGAATCGTGACCGTCCGTTATCCCATCCAACGGTCGAGATCGCTCAGTGTTGTCCTTATCAACGCCCTCTCTCTCTCCCCCTCTCCTCTCTCACTCTCTGCACACTCCCTATCTTACTCTCATGACGGCTCCAATGGCGAAATCCGTACTCGATCGCCGTTCCTTCCATTAAAGATCGCGCCTTTTTCGTTCGATCTCTATAACCCCTCTCCGATTTGAAGCTAGGGCTTCCGCTTTCGAACTCGTGGAATTCTCACTCCATTACTAAAACTCTTCTTCGTTTTCTGAGATTCCTTTTCTTGATTTTTGGGGATGGTGACGGAGAGGGGGGGACCGGTCAAAGTCCAGTCGGAAATGGGAGGGGACGACTTAGGGTTTCTGTTCCGGGAACAGAAGAGGCAGGAATCGATGGATCGGGATCGCGATAGGGAGCTCGATATTTTCAGGAGCGGCTCGGCTCCTCCGACTGTGGAGGGGTCGCTGACGGCGATCGAAGGGTTTAAAAACGCCGGCGGCGGCGGGGTTGGTGCTTTTTTGAATGAGGATGAGCTTAGAGCTGATCCGGCGTATTTGTCGTATTACTATTCGAATGTAAATCTGAACCCTAGGCTGCCGCCGCCGGTGATGTCGAAGGAGGACTGGAGGTTTGCGCAGCGGTTGTCGGCGGTGGGGAGTTCGAAGGTTGGGGGGATTGGGGATAACAGGAAGGTTGGTAATAGTGGGAGTGGGAGGGTGGGAAATAGGGAGGGGAGTAGGTCGCTGTTTTCGATGCAGCCAGGGTTTAATTCGGAGAATGAGGTGGAGACGCAGCAGGCGGAGTGGTTGGATAGAGGTGGGGATGGGTTGATCGGGTTGTCGCTTGGGAGGCAGAAGAGCTTTGCCGATATGTTGCAGGTGAGCTACGGTTTATTTGCTCTGTTGGTTTGTATTGGTTTGTCTTGCTATGCTTTATGATTTTGTCGAAGCTGTGTTCTTTGTGTTTTTTCGTGAATTGATTGATCAATAGGAGTATGTTGGATTGCAAGGAAAAAGTTTATATATATAAAAAAAACTCCTTTTTTTGATGAGTAATGCTTGAGCCACTACCAATTTCACTACCATTCTCTTCACTACCTTAGGTGGCATACTCCTATTGGAGAGTTCTCTCACCTACTCTATCTTCCCCTACCTATTGGAGTGTGCCACCTAAGGTAGTGAAGAGAAATGTAGTGAAATTGGTAGTGGATGTAGCATTACTCTTTTTTGATTGTGTTGGTAGTGTGTGGGGCGTGATGATGTTGTCAAAATCAATTTTGAGACTTCAGTGGTGAAATCTATACTAGGTATGCCTTTTAGGGTAATTATGATTGTGTAGCTATTTAGTTGAATTTCTCGGTGGTTGATGCTTTATTATAAGTGATATATCATATAACGGTTGCATCTAAGTTGGATAAGTGTTCCATCTTAGGGTTTCCTCATTGTAGCAATCACTAGTATATATCGTGGTGTTTACCAAGTATGCTGGATTGAACAGTGGAAGGTGAAAAAGAAGGAACACCTTTTTTGATTGAGTTGATATTTGGCGTTGGAAGACAATTAACTTTTGCAATTAATGTTGTTGGATTCTACAGTGGGTTTTTTTTTATATAGGAGAAGTAAGATTATTTGTTTTGTTTCATTCGATTTGCCGGTGAACAAAGACTCACCTGTTGTTGCTTTATTAGATCATCCACAACGGTGTTTGCTATTTTTTGGCAAAATAGGAAAATGAGAAATGACAATTTTGCAAATCGCTACACTGGTTCATTTGCCAATTGTTGAGATTTTTTTTATCGGGCGGAACAACATGTTCCGAGAGGTATTTTTGTAATTTTTAGTAAAATTAGAATAGTATTAGTTATTAAATAGTCATTAGTTAATTAATTAGTGATTAAAATAATACTAAACCATTATTAAATTAGTGATAAAAGTGATTGGTGCCTTAAATTAATGGGTAAACATTGGCCGATAGTGACATCTCCTTCAAACGGGACATGTTGTCCGGTTTGGCCAAATTTGGGTTTTGGAGAGGACAACATGTCCCATTCGTTCCCCTCGTTGGATTTTTTTCAGATGGAACAACATGTTCTATCCGATACTTAAAACAAATCATGGACGAAACAACTAGCGTTCGATCCTATTAAAAAAAAATCATGGGACGAAACAACATGTTCCGTCTCCTATATTTTGAGAATCCTCAAAAAGTTTCTCAAATATGAGAAGTTAGTGTCGCTACTTTCTCAAATTATGGCAAAATAGCAAACAAATGTGGGTTTGGCAAAAAATGGCAAAAATGGCAAAATGAGAAACCATTGTGGATGCTCATATAAGAGTAATGGTGGTGTCAAATTCTCATTGTCTTTCCCCAAAGGGTTTTAATTGTAGCAAACTACTAATATCGGGAGTTTTACCAATACTTGGATTTAAAGTTGGAATATGAGGAAAAATAACCCTTTTTTGATTCAGTTGTTAATAAGTAATCACACTGTAAAATTTTTGGTGACTTTTGATGCTGTCGAATTTTTTTGGGTACAAATTTTTAAGAGTGTATTGATTGAAATTGTAATGATGGTTGGTGAACTAAAAATCGCTCTTTGTGCTTATTGCTTTGTTATAAGCGTAATAGGAGAATCAAATGATCCCTTTTTAAACCTTGAGTTTATTGTTTTTATAGGAAGTAGTACTTAATATATCCTGATCTTCAAAACAAAATATCTGGTGATCATTGTTTCCTTTTTTGGTTTTAATATTCTTGATGTACATATGCATGAATACCGAGTTTAATATGTATTTTTTTTACGAGTTTCTACTAATTTATTACATTTAACTAGGTTTTCTGTTGAGTTCCATTGATAGCTTTCTTTTGCTTTGCATTATAATTGATTCTATTTCTCTGTCCAGCATTTTGCTGTTGCTGCTAATTTGACCTTTAGGCCAAGTAACAACTCATATGTTATCTTTTATTTTTTATTTTTGTTAATGTTTTTTCACATCGATGGTTTTCTGTATCTCTTTTATTGGTTAAGTTGGTGATGAGTGTTTCATGTTATAATAATATAATTTGGGATTGGAACCATAACCATAACCATAACCGTAACCTGCTTTTCTCTATAGTTTGAAGTGTTATGTACCAATGATAATTGTAACGTGCTTCCACATCATCAAAATTTTATATAAGATTTTGCGGCTTAGTTTATGGGGATTGCGGTGGCATCCATCCGAGAAATGTCTATTAGGGGTGCAAACGGTTTGGATACGGAGCGAAAATAGGTGTAACCATATCTATTTTTGTTTTCTTATGGCGGATACGTCGTAGAAAACTAGGAATACAAATACAAATATTTCTCAAATTAGTATCTCAATAACCAGACTTGATAAAATTGGATTCAAATCCAGATCAAACACAGATGTTAGTTGGACTTGTTTAATACTAGTTTGTTTTGCACGTGCATGCATGTATAAATAACATAAATATAAACTAATGAATAAAATAATACTAACAATAAATTGATGTATGATTATCAACTAGTAATTTTTTAACACGACATTCAAATAATACAAATTCTTCCTAAAAAAAATAGTACATAATTTATACTAAATCACTTATTGCAAACAAAATTGGAGTGCTTGTGGGTTACGTGGGTTGCATGCAGAAGTAATATATTCAATTGTAGATAACAATATCGTAGGTTCCAATCTAAATGTACGTGTGAACAAAATATCTATGGATTGCCTATAACAGATTAAAAATATTATTATTATATGTTCAATTTTAACATAAATGGGTACTCACACTGAATCTGTAGAATCACATTTGATGTTCATTATTGTTGCATACGTCGCATTTGAATATCAGTCCGACCTAAAAAAACAAAATTATATGAAAACATTTTTCCATATGAGAATTACAATATTTATTTTAATGGGCTTTATATGTTAGTACCTCCCAACCAAAATTTCAATTCATACACTTCATCTCCATGCATCGGAGGCACATTCATTGGATCTAAACCTAATCATTCTAGCACCCAATCATTGTGGCACCAACTGCTTAACCTGAAATTACAACGATTCACCTTTCTTGCAACAATAGGCCTAAAGCTTAATGTATACATTTTTACAATTGCGATGGATCCCTTCATCATAACGGCTACAGTCGGACAGTGTCTTGTATGATCATAATTCAAGTCAAATTTTGGAATTTGTGAACTCTCCCAGATTGTATCATGGATATCCCACATCTTACTCAGATATTGTTCCATTCTCTCTTTTTGTTTCTTTTGACTGCTCTCTCCCATTGTTGACCACTTGTGCACATCTACATACACTAGCGAATATAGTTTTCAAGAAATCACATTTATCTGAGTTCAACTAAAAACAATTCACGACAATAATGCGTGGAAAATAGTTATTACAATAAGAATTGCAAAACAGAATGTAAACCCAAATTTAATTATTAAATGTCTAAAATTAAATTTAAATGCAGAAATATCTAAGAAATTTGTTGAAATCTTGCCTCCTTGCACTCTCGTTTGTAACTGGGATTATGCACATGATGATGTTGATATTAATTTTCTCCATAACATCAACCTTTTTTTGGGGGTAAATTTGACTGTAAAAATGTAACTCTCCCAAGTGCACCTCCGTACATAACCTCACAACAGCTCATCTCCGTTCTCACACAATTTAGAAAAAACATGAGAAAATTTTGAAATTTTAAAAGAATGTAAATAATAGTAAGATAATGATTGAGAAACTAATTTTTGTGTCTTAACTGTCTTCCGATATATGTAGCTATATCTCACAATATTTGATGCATACATGAAAGTGGGAATCAAAAAGTTGATGTCTTTGTTAAAGTAGTCTTAGTTTAGTCTACATCTGAAGTAGATTTATATTACTCTCTGTACTCTCTTATATATAGAAACCAGTGTATTCAGTTATATGGATCCAATAAAGTATTCTTTTCTGTATCTATACTATACATCAACATGGTATCAGAGCCAAAAAGGTATACACACAAATTTTCCACGAAAAATAGGATTTTCTCTCCCTCCTCTTTAAAAAAAGGCTGCTACCGTTCATCTTCAACCTAAAAAACCCCAACCCATCTTCTTCCTCCCAAAATCTTCACCCTAACTCTTCCTCCTCCACCTCCCTCCTATCTCTCCCGCTGCCGCACTCACTCTCGCCAGCGCCGTACACAGCCCGCAGCGTCGTCCCGCCCATCTCCAGCTCGACACCCGCAACTGCTGCCCTTCCTTAACCACTCCCCTCCCAGCCCCGACCAACCTCTCAGCCACCGGCCAACTCTCCTCCATCCTCAACTGATCTCACCCTAACCCAACCCAACACCTACCTCACACCTGCATCTATATCCGAACCCTCCTCCAAATCCATTTCCACAACCCACAACCCCTCCCCCACTTCTTGTGTTTCAAAAAAAAAACGAGAAAACAAAAAAAAGAAAAAAAGAAAAAAGTAGATGATGCCTTGTAATGTGCGCTTCTCTGTGTGATAGTGTTTGATTCCCTCTCCAATCACCATATCTCCTTCATACTAGTATTCTCCTTCAGATTTAATCTAGATCTGCTATAATGGCGATCTCCTCTCCAACTGTGAAATATTTTCCTTTCACTGCTGCTCCTACGGATGAGTCAACCTCCTCATCTATCATTTATGCTGAAGAGTATCAGGACTTCCGTAACATGTTGTCCCCTCCTTCGGTTAACTTTGTTCGCTCGGGTAATGCTTGTCATGTTTCTTCGTATCAATGGATAATTGATTCAGGTGCTTCTGAACATATGACTCCTTTTGCTTTCCTCATATTCTTTGCTTCCAAATTATCATGTACATATTGCTAATGGCTCACCTGTCTCTGTTGAAGGGGTGAGAGATCACTTTCTTTGGACCTTTATCTTAAATCAGTTTTGCGTATTCCCAACTTTCGTAATAGCTTATCATCAGTCCTAAACTTTGCAAAGATTTAAACTGTTCAATGATATTTTTCTTCTTATTGTGTGTTTTAGAATTCTATGTCAAGGAAGGTGATTGACATCGGTCGTGAACAACATAGGTTATATATATCTTGGATTCTCCAGTCTCGACATTAAATTCTGCTGATCCTGAATTGTGGCACTGACGTCTGGGACATCCTTCCTCTACGATCCTCAAACACTTAATTTCAGGTTGTGAGTCCTCCGTTATCTGGTGTCATTTTAGTTAGGTAAACATCTAGAGTTTCCTATGCTGGACGCATCAATAAACGTAGTGAACATTCGTTTGATTTAGTGTATTCTGATATTTGGGGCCTTATTGGTTTTTCCACTTTTAATAACTTTTCTTATTTTGTTACGTTTATTGATGATTTTTCTCGGATGACGTGGTTGTTCTTTTGAAAGATCGTTCTGTTAAAGTTTTCGAAGAATTTTTCTTCGAGATACAAACTCAATTTGGCACAATATTTTCGTGCTGATAATGCTAACATGAGTTCTCATTTTCAACAAATTTTTTCTCAACATGGAATCACACACCAAACTTTTTGCGCCTATACTCAACAAAATGGAGTGAGAGAATGTAAAAATTAATATTTACTTAGCACTAAAAATCAATATTTACTTAGAATGATCGCTTTTTGATTTTTGAAATAAAAATTCCAAGTTTTATTGGAGTTTTGCGGTTCTCATTGCATGCTTCCTTATTAACCGAATGCCTACTGTCTTCAAAAGCAATCACCATTTCAACTAGTCTTGCCATCTAGAAATCCATTTTCAGTACCACATCGTGTTTTTGGTTGCACTTGTTTTGTTCGGAATTTTCACCCAGGAACTGATAAACTTGACCCGTCGGGCTACTAAATGTGTATTTTTGGGTATTCGCATTTTTTAAATGTTATCTTTGCTATTGCCCTTCATAGAAAAAATGTTTGTCTCGGCAGATATTTCATTTTTTGAACTCAAACCCTCTTTTGAACATATATCTTCACACAATCATGATTTACCAAGAATTGTTGTAGAGTCTTGATTTCTCACCACAACTACCACCACCACCACCACCAACAACAACAATAACACCACCACCGACACCACCATATCACCACCACTTCAGGTTTATGTCCGAAGATGAAAGCCTTGTTCAGACTCGACCATCCAAGTGGTACTCTCTGTTGTTCCAACTGTGCCATCCACTTCTATCGGTAATATCCTTAACACAGATGATTTACCTATTGCTCAATGTAAGGCTAAGCATTCTTGTGCTCAATATTGCCCAATTTGTTTCTTCTTCTAAAGTGAACAGATCTTTTCGAGCATTTACCTCTTCCTTGGATTTCATCTCTATTCCTAAAAATGTTCAGGAAGCACTCAAGCACCCTGGTTGGACAGCAGTCATGAAAGAGGAAATGCAGACTCTTCAGCAGAATGATATTTGGCAGTTGGTTCGCCACTCTGTAAGTGGTAAAACAATTGGTTATAAGTGGGTATTCACAGTCAAACACATTCCTGATTGTACTGTTGAACGACTCAAAGCTCACCTTGTCGCTAAAGGATATACACAAGAATTTGGGGTCGACTATGCATAGACATTTTCTGCAGTTGCGAAACCTCATCAGCTTGATGTTAAGAATGCATTTCTCAATGAGGACTTGAAAAAGGTGGTGTATATGCAACAACCTCCTAATTTTGTGCGACAGGGGGGAGAATCTTGTATGTTTGCTAAAAAAGTTTCTTTATGGTATCAAACAGTCTCCTCGAGCTTGGTTTGAAAAGTTTGGTAAAGCTGTGTTTTCTTATGGGTTCTCAAGAAGTAAGGTAGACCATTCTCTCTTCACAAAGAAAGGAAGCAAAGACATTATTTTTTTGCTAGTTTATGTTGATGATATCATTATCATAGACAGTGATTCGCAAGGCATTGCAGACATCAAGTACCGGTTAGCTCAAACATTTCAGACAAAGGATCTTGGTCCGCTTCGATATTTCCTTGACATTGAGGTTACCCTGCACAAAAGATGATATTTTTCTTTCTCAAAGAAAGTATGTCCTTGATATTCTTACTGAGACAAGAATGTTAGGATGTCGCCTAAGTGACACCTATGAATTCCAATATTAAATTGTTCTCCTTCTCCAATGATGCATTGTTATTTGATCCAGGATGATATTGTAGGCTGGTTGGTAAGCTTATATCTCTCTCAGTGACTAGGCTAGATATTGTCTTTGTAGTTAGTCAAGTCAACCAGTTTATGCATGCAACAAACATCACTCATTGGGAAACAGTGGTTCACATTCTTCGCTATGTTATGAAAGCTCCGGGGCAAGAACTTCTCTTCAGGCCTAGTGATTTTCTTTCTTTACGAAGATATTTTGATGCTGACTGGGTAGGATCTGTTGATGATAGACGCTTAATTAGTGGGTATTTTGTATTCTTTGGAGGAAATCTTATGTCTTGGAAAAGTAAGAAACAACCCGTGGTAGTCAAACAAGTGCAGAGTCTAAATACCGAGCCATTGGGCATTTGGTTTCTGAGGTGTTGTGGCTCAAATCTCTTCTTCGAGACTTGTCAATTCTATTATTATCTCCAGTTCCTCTCTACCGTAACAACAAGGCTGCAATGCATATTTCTAAAAATCCGGTGTTTCATGAGCGCACAAAACATATCGAAGTTGACTGTCACTTTGTTCGAGATGAGTGGGAGAAGAAGGTTATTTTATTTTCATTTTCTGGTCCGGTGAACAAGTTGCTGATATCCTAACTAAAGCATTACCTCCGAAGTTTTTTCAAACTTTCTTGAATATGCTTGGCTTCGACAATATCTACGCACCAACTTGAGGGGCAGCATTAAAGTAGTCTTAGTTTAGTCCCACATCTGAAGTATATTTATAGTACTCTCTGTACTCTCCTGTATATGTGGATCCAATAAAGTATTCTTTTCTGTCTCTATACTATACATCAACAGTCTCAAAGTGAAATAATTTTTTGTTTCATGTCTTGAGATCAGATTCAACTAATTTTAAGTAGGTGTTTATGCACATCTTAAAAACTCATTAATAGTATATATTAATAAAAAAATGACGTTATGTTCCTCTGCTGCTTTTTTTTCCCGTTGTTGTTGCTCCTATCCAAGTATATTCTTCATTTACTCTTCTGAAATAGCATATTTCTTTTGTATAAAGAGCTAAAAATAAATCTAACAATGAAGTAGGATAAGAAGAAGGGTGAAAAA
This sequence comes from Hemerocallis citrina, assembly GCA_017893485.1. NCBI lineage: Eukaryota > Viridiplantae > Streptophyta > Magnoliopsida > Asparagales > Asphodelaceae > Hemerocallis > Hemerocallis citrina. The sequence goes on along the minus strand of CM030360.1, from coordinate 257,752,732 downwards.
AATTTCCCTTGTAAGAAAAAAATAATAGAAGAGTTTGAAAGAATGATTGAAGATGTATTTTATAAAAAGTTGGGATTATATGTCTATATTATGGTATGGTATTTTCAAATCTAGAATTGATTTTTGCAGACGTCATTTGTGTATGTATAGTATGCATAGGAAAATATTTGTATGCATAAATGGATTAGTGCATTTAGAGATTATTGTCTATTTATTTAATTCATTTTATAAAATATTGCATATGCAAGGATGCTTCTATGCAATCCTGGCACATGCAATCCGAATTTTTTTTTCCCGCTTAAATATTACTCCCTCCGTTTCAAAATATAAGTCATTAGTCTTTTTTGTTTCATAATATAAGTCACTTTAGGTTTTTCGAGGAGATGTCTTGTCATTCTTAAAAATCCATGACTTAAATGTCTTGTCATTTTTAAATGTCCATGAATTAATTTTCTATGAGATTTCCAATTTTATCCTTAGCCTTTTTGTAAGAGAAGTAATAAAAAATTATAGAGGAGGGCAAATAGGATATTGTACAATGGATGGCTCGTTTATGAGCTTCACAAAACCAAGAATATATAGTACTTTTATTCTATCCTAAGTTGTTTCTTAATAGTCGTGTAGAAACCTAGAACGACTTATTTTGAAACTATATTTTGAAACGGAGGGAGTACATACCTTAATTATGTGAAACCATGATATAGTTAGGTTAATTAGGTGAAACCATGATTTAGTTTTATTTATTTTCTTTTATATAAAATAATAATGCCTCATCTTATCAATTGGAGGAATGTGCATTATTTGGGAAATTCTCATCCATTGAATATGATCTATTGATGATGATCGAAAATCCACGGGTTGAAAGTTGCTATTGACACAAGGAATTTTTTGAGAATATTCCAAACTCCTACTTTTTGATGTAGTATAGAATATAATGAATAATAAGAAAATGAGTAAAATTTTGAATTTTAATCTATTATATATATATATATATATATATATAGATATAGATGAGTTTTGATTCTGCTTCTTGCGCCTTGTGGCAGGTCCATATAAAACCCGTGTTAAAGATATTGTGCCACGTGGTTGATCCATAATATAGACTTTACACTACTATTCTATTCTATGTTCTCATTTCGTATCTTATCTCTATCCACTATAAATTCTTAGTTCTTTATCTCTTTCTATTGTTAAGGCCGGGAAAAATTCTCTCAACTATTTTATTCTTTGCATATTTAAAAAAGAAACTATGAAGCTGTAAACATATTAATTAATGATAAGACATCAAATCATTTTTGTCTCGCTATACTAATTCCTTTTAGCTTCAATTTTGCAACCAAATCTCTCTATATTAATCCCTTTTGGCTTATTGGAGTTATGGTTAACTGACAAAGCTTTTTGAAGATGGTATTTATGTATTTGTTGTTATTTAATGATATTTAATTTTGTTAGATTTAAGTACAATTGGCTATTGGGATTGGTTGATGTCTATATATATATTTTTTGAATAAATAATATAATTTAGGTGCATTTTATTGTTGAGACAGATTGAGAATGTGTATTGTTGTTTGGCCATTTGTGTATCGCACAGGCACAATGTTAAATATACTCTACTCTTTGTGTTTTAGAACAATTTCTATTATATTCTGATATATATTCGGTTATTCGGATATCTATTTGGATATGTAAGATGTTTAGCAATATCCAAGCCAATAAGTATTCTAGATGGACAGATATCAGATATCCAGATTAGTCAAAATCCAGATATGAAATAAGATCGGAATGGATTGGACTTATCATATCCCTATATCTCAAGTTATGAAAATTTATTAGAAGTTAGTCCATTTTTTGTAATTTAATCCGGAATGCAGTGTTGTTTCTATAGAAACATCAAATTAGCGGGTTGGGTTAAGAGGTTTACTCTATCTTTATTTTGTTTTCCTCTAGCAATTGATTGTTTTCCAATATGTACATGAAATAATTATTTTGGGATGGACACCAATCATGAATGTTCACTCATATCTGAATTGATTGTTGAGAATTGAGAATTCGTGGACACTTCCCAGACATGTATCTGACACAAGTGTCCACGTGATAGTTTCTTATAGCTGTAGGCACTACTACAGTAGAAGATGAAAAGCATGTGCAAGGTTCCTTAAAAGTCTTCCTTGAGTTCATTGAGGACATCTTAAGTTCGGCCTCTCCCTGGTTGTAGGTGATGCAAGTCAGATCCTTGAAGTGGGAAGTATATTTGTTATATAAAAGTCATGTATTGTTTGAGATGTTTACATATACGTACACATTATGGTATACTACAAAAAAGTGTGTGGACGCATGATAGCACATTTTTATATGTACTAGATGATTAGCACATGTGATGCACGTTTTTTTAATTCTCAAAGTTTCTTGGAGGAATATATTTTGGCAATATTAATTAAATATCCTAAATGAATAGTGAAGGTAAAATGTATGAAGCATTCAATGATGTTCCTCAGTTTTCAAGGATGGCTCATACACTTTTTAGGTTTGCTTCACACATGAGTTGTGGTTAAATAGTGGAGATGAATGTCTTGATCTATTGTGTACTATTAAAAAAGTGTGCATGTCACACACAGACACATAGTATATATTTCAGTTACCTCATTGTTGTGTGTTCCAAGTATGTCTTCATGCTTCTTAGTTTCTTAATGAAAATTTCATGTAAGTTCCCACCACACCTAATATATATCCCAGTTGCCCATGTAGCATACATCCCGAATGCTGGGTCGCCGTGTGTTCCAACTTCTGGGGCAGTTTCCATGCTTCTTAGTTACTGAATCAATTTTTTTTTTTGAGCTGCTTTAAGTTGATAGTTTTTTTTTTACCCGCAAATTTAATTCTTATGCATCTCTACCCTTAGGTTTCATAGCACACATTTGAGAAGTCAGTACTTACATTTCTAACGTTCATTAAGCTATATTAGTAAATTTTAAAGCAGTTTTGTTCACCATCTACGCATAATATTTATGTTTTGTTGCCTTATCTGGTCAGTTGTTTCCACGTGCTAGTTTAACAACACAGTTAAGATAACTGGAGTTGTCTGGAGTTATCCAACATAATTTCAGTAATCATAATTTTGCGTTCTTTGGGCCTTTGGGGCTCGTTTTGGAGTTGAGATGAATACAGTTATATCAACTGAAGTTGAGATAACTGAAGGTACTAAACTGTCATGTTGGATTTATATATTAGCCATAAGCTTATCTTCTCTCTTGTAGCTAAACTCACTTTATAAGTTGGCAGACACTTAGGCCCTGTTTGGGAACAATGTTTAGATGACCAAAGTTATCTCAACTTTGGAGGTATAAGGTATCTAACTTTGGTAATCACACCCTTACCTCCATTTTGAAGTTGATCTTCTTTGAGAAAAATTAGGTAGGAGTGGAGTTTAGATAACTATGGTTTTCTCACCTTTTTAGGTTAGATAACTGTAGTTATTTTAACTCCAAAATGAATTCCAAACATGCCAAATTAGGATAATTTTAGTTTTTTGAGGTAATGAGAGATAACTCTGGTTACCCTAACAACTTTGTTCCCAAACATAGCCTTAGTTATAAAAAGTTTAGTTACTTAGAATTACGGAGGTATTGATATACTAAATTGCTAACTGCAATTTTCATATCTCTGCCTCTACTTAAAAGATAATTCTGGTTATCTAAACTCTATACCAAAATGGCTTCTCATATATTTATTGATTCTCCTCATCTTGGTAGATTTAATATGTTCTTTCTGACTCCCCCTTCCCACTTTCCCTTCTCCCCCTCCCCCATTTAATCCATTTCATTGTCTGATTATAAGAAGCTTATGATCAATGGTTTTCTAAATTACCAGTAGTTATTGTGAGTTGCTTTCTTGTCTTGTGTTTTCATCTCCAAACTATTTCATATTCTATCCGTTTGATAAGAAGTTTCTGCACCTTGTATGCTCATGTGCTTGTTATCTCTCTTTCTTGTTTGTTTGTTTGTTGTTATTGCTAGAAATCTTTTCTTATTTGTTACATGCTCCCAAATGTTCCAATCCACTCTCATTTTCTGGAAATTTAACTGACTTATCTGCTCTTCTCGGTTTCTCCCTTCGAATCATATCATTGCTGATTACAAACTTTTGCAATCAACATTCTTCCCTTCTATGAATAATTGAACTAAATAGCTACCTACTTATTTCCTTCTTCGTTAAAATACAATTCTGTTTCATATTCCATTCAATGTTTTGAAGGCCTGTGATAGATAGGGAATGAAAACATCCCTAAGAAATTAGGGGTAGCTTCGGGTGTGGATGAAATGAGCTGGAACTGATTGAGCTAGCTTGGGCATGTGCAGTGAGACCTAGCAAGACCAGTTTAGGATTATAAATAATGGAGCAAATACTAAAAGCGGACATATGCGTACCTGTAATGAGGAAGTCAGGAAGGATGGGTAGATGTTTATTCTAATCAAAGACATGATTAATGTTGAGTTGACATAAAAAATGACCCTTTGTAGAGCTGAATGGACGAAAGTGATTCATCTGGCAACTCTAATGATTTGGGTTGAAGGTTTTGTTGTTATCCTTGAAGTCCTTTGGCAGGAACACACACCCAAATATTAGTAATGTTTCTAGTCTAACCTGATCCCTGTCTTTTTGTAAGTCATTAAAATCATCAATTTTGTACGACTTTTGGTGTTAAAATGTTTCTTTTCTTTTCTTTTTTCAAATTATGTTATTGTGATTCTCCACTAATTATATATATATATATATATAGGGTAAAAGGGATATGAGCAACTTGCTCATTTAGTAAATAAGCAATTGATTATGTGGTATGCATGTGATACATTGGACAACTAACCCTTTTAATAATTTTCCAATCACATGTATGCCACAACATCAATTGCTCATTTACTAAATGAGCAAGTTGCTCATACCCCTTTTCCCTTATATATATATATATATATATTGTGAATTATCTGTGGATGTCGCTAATTTTATTTATTTATATTTCTGCAGGATGACCTTGGTCGCTCCAATCCCATTGTCGGCCATCCATCTCGCCCCTCAAGCCGCAATGCTTTTGACGAGAACATCGAATCCTTACGCACTTCTGAATCTCATCTGGCATTGCATAACGAGATTGGATCTAGGAACAATAACCAAAGTTTCAGTGCTGTCCAAAATAATGGCTTATCTTCATCTCAGACGTTTGCATCGGTTGTCGGTTCATCGCTGTCAAGAAGTAACACTCCTGACCCTCAGCTAGGGACACGTGCGCCTAGCCCAGGTCTTCCACCTGTAGGTGCGAGGCTCAGCAACAACGACAAGAAAAGTAATAATGGGACAAGCTCTTTCAATGGGACCTCTTCGGGTTTTCTGGGTTCAAACGACCTTGTAGCTGCACTGTCAGGGATGAACTTGTCAAGTGTTGGACCAGTAGATGACGACGTCAATCCTCAGTCTAAACTCCAAAAGGAAATGGAAGAACAGCAAAAGTTTCTCTTTGGAATGCAAGGTGGCCAAAATCGGAATTTAAATATGCTGTCTAATCCACAGTCAATGAGGAGTTCATACTCAGAACTGGCTAGGAATTCTGGAGGGTTAGGGGATCTGGGCAACTCAGTCTCGAGGCCTACATTTTCTGCCAGTTCACATCCTAAAGCAGCTTCAACATCTTTGGTTGGTAGTCCAGGTGGGTCCCCTGCTTATTATCAAAACATGAATAGTCCCAGTGCAGCTTTTACAAGCTATGGTCTGACTGGATATTCTATTGACCCTTCGTCGCCTTCATTTATGGCGAATCACATGGGCGTTGGTAACTTCCCTCTTTTTGAAAATGCAGCAGCTTCATCTCCCACAATGTCCCCAAATTTGGGCTCCCTGAATCTCGGAGGAGGTTTTTCTCTAGGGCAAAATATGAATGGATCTCCAGACCTTCAAAATCTCAACAAAATTGGAAATAATCCCCTTGCTTCTGATCCCCTCTACGTTCAGTACTTAAGATCAGCAGAATATCTAGCTAATAATTTTACTGAATCCCCAACTGAAAGAGGCTACACGGGCAACACTTATTTAGATTTAGCACTTCAAAAACAGTACCTGGCATTGTTTCAACAAGAGAAACAGTACAACATGCCCTTTTTAGGTAATAAATCTACTGGTTTGAACCATGGGTATTATGGGAATCCTGCTTTCGGCCATGGCATGGCATATGCAGGAAGTCCTGTTGGAGGACCCATTCTTCCTGCTTCCCCTGGTGGGCCTGGTAGTCCTCTAAGGCTTGGTGAGCGAAGTATGCGTTTTCCTTCTGGAATGAGAAACTTAGCAGGAGGTGTGATGGGATCTTGGCATTCTGATATCAATGGAAGCATGAATGACAGCTTTGCTTCATCACTTCTTGAAGAGTTCAAAAGCAATAAGACTAAAAGTTACGAGCTTTCTGATATTGCTAGCCATGTTGTCGAGTTCAGGTACAAACGAAAAATATCTACCCCCCCACCACCGCCACCACCATAATCTAATGCTTTAATGTTGTGTTTTCACTAATTCATGGCTGTGGCTTCACTCATTCGTAGTATTTGACTAATCTATCTTACGATCTTGTTATTATTTTTATTTTGAGTTTGTGATCTTTTTGCTGCTGCGTTTCCATAAATCTAAAGCACAGCATAAATTTTGATTATGTGCTTGTATGTATTCTATTTTGCTATAACTCAATTGTATATCTGTATAATTAAGTTATCTTTTGTGTCTGCTTATCTAGTGCTGACCAATATGGGAGTCGGTTCATACAACAGAAACTTGAGACAGCGACAACCGAAGAAAAAAACATGGTTTACGAGGAGATCATGCCTCATGCATTTTCATTGATGACTGATGTGTTTGGAAATTATGTAATCCAAAAGGTATTTTCTTAATTTTTTTTCCTATTTAGTCCTTAAATTACGTGTATTTGCTGTTACATCCCTAAAACTTCTCAATTGTTATTTGGTCATCGATTTTTTTATTTCTTTGCTATTAGGTCCTGCAGTATTGTCATTTAAAATAGGTCCCCCTATTTATTGGGTTCTCCTTCTAATCTACTAGTGGGGGAACCAACCATTAGGAACTATTAAAACTAACGAGATTTATACTGAGTTACTGACACCAATTTACTTCCTAGGAGATTTACTAATCAAGTTGATTGTACAAATGAGGGACAATAGCAATGCACAAGTTTTGTGTGACATAATAGCAAATACATGTAATTTAACAAATATCCTTTTTAAAATTTCTTATCAGCAATCAAATATTGGGCTTCTTTGCAATAATTTTCATTTATTTGTTGTTTGGAGCTGACTTCTAGTTTTTGCCTTAGTTTTTTGAGTATGGATCTGCAGCTCAAAGGAGAGAATTAGCTGACCAGCTCACTGGTCATGTATTAACACTCAGCCTTCAGATGTATGGATGTAGGGTGATTCAGAAGGTATTCTTTCTCTTTTTTAAAATTTAATGATATGTTGTTTTGAGTTTTCGTCTGTAATTTCATTCTATAAGTTACTGTTCTGAAGACTTTTTGAACTTTTTAAATTTATTTATTCTAGTGATAAGATTCCGAAAAATACCTTGTTAGCACAAAACTTGTGAACTTGCATTTCACATAAATACATTGTGAACTCTGCTTGGTATTTTGTGTTCTATTACTTGTACACAATTCGCCACAATTCAATAGCTTAGGCTTTTAACCATGTATTATACTAGATTATGGTTTTCGCAAAATAACTTTATGGAGGATCATTGTTTGTGATCAAATTTTATGTCTCCTTGTCCATATTCACCATCTCCAGTAAGAAAAGACCTGGTAAAAAGAATGCCCGGATGTTTATGTGTTAAACACTACCGTCGTGTTGATAACAGAAGTTTCAATATTGTTTGCAGTATTTCTTAATTATATATTCGGAAGGGAGATTGTTCAAAGCAAGTATTATTAGGTTGTAAGAAGCAATTATAATCACTAGGACACCCTGGTCTAACATGGCCGTATCATTTATTTGGCTTTTTTGCATCATATATCCTTCAAAATAATTGTCTTCTGCATATTATAGATTTTCTGAGACCGGAGAGTTATTAGTGCCATGTTCTGATTTATCTGATAATTAAATGAGCCCAGTCCGATTGATTGAACTGTGATAGGTAAGATTCAGAGTCTATGACTTTTGATCTTTTAAAAACAATATAGATTGAATGGCATCTGAACTCTTTATTTGCATCAATAATAGTCTGCTCGGGTAAAATTGTCATGTGTATTTAACAAGAACGTTATGTCCCATTTTTCGTTATTTCAGTTATCTGACAGTTTAATTTTTCCACTCGAATCAAAATGCTTAAAGTTTTTCTTCTTTTTTTTTTCCTTCTTTTTTTAACCATCTCACAATATATTGTCTGTGTATCATATTTTAGCTTTTGCATGAGTAACGTATACCTTGATATTGTTCTAATGATGCAGGCAATAGAAGTTGTCGATTTAGATCAACAAACTAAAATGGTAGCAGAACTCGATGGGCATGTCATGCGTTGTGTCCGTGATCAAAATGGGAATCATGTTATTCAGAAATGCATTGAGTGCATCCCTCAAGATGCAATCCACTTTATCGTCTCTTCCTTCTACGATCAAGTCGTCATATTATCTACTCACCCATATGGATGTCGTGTTATACAGGTCTAAATCATTAAATTTTGTGCATAATTGTTTGTATTTTATTATGAACTTCAATGACTTGTTATAAGCCTTGTGTTTGATTATTTGACATGTGTAGCTGTAGATGCATGATGTGCATCAATTAAGAAGTAGCCCACTAGGTAATTTACCTGGTCTTCCTTAGAGATTCTTCCCCTAGTCTACATAATGAGAATAATGGGTATCAGAGTTAGGAGAGGATTCTTTTAGGAAGAGTAGTTAAATCACTTCATGCCAATTTTTTCTTGGATGATCCACTTTATGCATTTTGCTCTACATTTCTAGCCATGTCAAATAGTTGAACGATATGGGATCAAGTAGATCCCATGTGATTATGTAACTATTTCTTGATCAGGTAAAAATTTCATTTCTCCTTCAACAGTAAAATCATAGTCGAAGTTAGTAGCTTGTTATTTTCTTTCAACTTTCATCTCTGTGTAGGATTTTAGGTGTACATGTTTACGATGCGACCTCACTGACGTGAAAGAATTTTATTTGATTAATACAGAGAGTGTTGGAACATTGTGATGATCCGAAAACCCAGCAGATCATGATGGATGAAATTTTGCAAAATGTTTGCATACTTGCTCAAGACCAGTATGGGAACTATGTTGTGCAGGTATTATATCTTGAGATTTTCCTTTACATTTGTTACTCATGGAAAGTTTTAAATTCTTCAAATTGATAGTAGCTAAAATCAAAACATTTTATAACCAAATCTAATAATTCATTTACTTTGTTTATAATTTCTTAAAGAACACTTTATGATAATGCCTGCTTTTAAACAGCACGTGTTGGAGCATGGAAAGCCTCATGAGCGATCTGCGATTATTACAAAATTAGCTGGGCAGATAGTTCAAATGAGTCAACAGAAGTTTGCTTCAAATGTTGTTGAGAAGTGCCTAAGTTTTGGCGGTCCCAATGAGCGCCAGATTTTGGTAAATGAGATGCTGGGTACTACTGATGAAAATGAGCCCCTTCAGGTGTGATTTACTAAACATATTGTCTAATCTCTCACAATCCTTTAATACTATTCAATCTATTTGGAAAATAGAATCAATTGTGTCTATGGAATTGCTTTCTATTTGTTAGGCTTATTATTAATTGTTCCAAATGAAGAAAATATGTTGTATATCATCTAATCAAGTACTCATGGAACCCAACACTTTCCCCGAACCCAAAATTAGCTCGACTTCACTAAATTTTTGAGTTGTGAATAGTACGAAGGATAAGTTATTGAATCATAAAAGCAGTTTAAGGTTGATCAGTTGTGTGTAGGGCTGTGGCCGGGATCGATCTAAATCTGCCAACCCAACCTGAACAGGTGGGATTTTTAGCATTGAAACCAGACGTATAGGTTTGAATAATTAGTTCATTTAAAATCTGGCTGTGTTTGTTTTTATGGATGACCTGAACCAAACCCAATTATTACCTGATGTAACACTGTAAATTGTATATACATTAGGTACTTAATTCTCAACCGTCCATCTAATTTGGTGGAAGGTTATTCATCATATATATTGCCAAACCTGGATGGTAACTGGCAAAAAATAAGGAAGAAAATATTTATCAAAGCCCCAAAAAAAGAATCCAATTTGTCTGACCAGACTTAACTGCCCTGTAAAACCTGATGGCCGTCCATCCGAACTAACCTGAAAAGTGAAACCTTATACGTGTCTGAGGTTGGGTGTAAAAAGAAAAACCCGATTGTTTTGGGGTAATAAATAAAAAAAGGGATGGTTCTGGGTTTGATTTTTTTTTTCCCGTCAGATTTTAAATTGCTAAAAACCTGCCTGACCCAATCCATGCACGCCCCTAGTATTGTGTATTTACTCATGGCTGATGAGTGCAATGTGGATTTCTGAGTTAAAATAAAGCTTATGTTCAATTATTTGGTTAAATGAGAGAATCTTTTGCATATTGGACATTCAGCCTTTTGTGCTCTCTGAGCTCTCTCCATGAAATTGTTTGGAAATCATTTGTTCTATACCTTGTTTTGTGTTATGTTTACTATTCAGCGAATTATCTGATGACATTAGTTGTAGTATAGCAAGTGATGTTTGTTCTTAACCAATTTCCATATTCTGTACTAAAGTAATAGACGTATCACGTATTTGGAGCTATGACTCATCTCTAATATTATAATGGGAGAGTTGGGGTTGTCATTTGTAGACAACCAACTATCTATTCTCGACCATTTATATTAACCATTCATTTACTCAACTGTTATTAGTTACCATAATACCCTCAATGTTCTTACTTATATACGACATAATTATTTACAAAAGTGTCGCTCATAAAAAGTAAAAGTTGATGCCACTATGGGTAATTTGTTAAGAGCGTGTGATGTGTAAAGGGAGGTCTGAGGTCCGAGGCCAGAGTATGTCTTAGTATTTACTTTCAAAATGAATTGTTTTTTATTAGGACGTGCATCGCACGTGCAGATTACTAGTTAATACTATAATGGGAGAGTTGGGGTTGTCATTTGTAGACATTCAACCATCTAATCTCAACCATTCATTTTTAAGTAGGAGTTATATTAACCATTCATTTACTCAACTGTTCTTAGTTACCATAATACCCTAAAGTTTAAATTTATTTACGACATAATTATTTACAAAAGTGTCACTCATATAAAATAAAAAGTTTGTGCCACTAGAGGTAATTTGTAAAGAGTGTGTGATGAGTGAAGCGAGGTCTCATATTCGAGGTCAGATTAAGTCTTATTATTTACTATATAATTTTTTTAAAATTAGAACGTGCACCGTACGTGCAGATTACTAGTTTAACATAATTAAGAAGCAATGTATGGTCGTTAGTTTATTTTTCTGGACTTACTTTCCCTGAAGGATTCAGTATACTACACAATTCCCCTTTTATTATTCTACTTGAGGTTGGGGACCTACACTGTAGAATTAAGGGAGATAATTTGTGTGTTACTACGTAGTACCTGATGGGAAGAGTAGGTGGCTATGGAGAAGGTTGTGAGGGTGCATTGTGAGGGAGCATTGGGGTGTGATACTAGAGAAAAAAACATTATCAAAAGGAATAAATGAATATGAAATTATTTGTCTTGCATGATATGTAGGCTATTAGCTGTTTATGTGGAGAACAAGCATGTACTCAATCACAGATTTCATTTTGTTTGCAGTTTTTCAGTGTATTTCAAGCAGAAAGAAATCTTCTCACAGCCATAACTGATACTTAAATCAGTTTACGCTTGTTATCTGAAGGGGTGTAATACTAGAGAAATTTTTTTATCAAAAGGAATAAAATGGATATGAAATTATTCGGCTTGCATGATATGTAGGCTATTAGCTGTTTATATGTGGAGAACAGGCATGTACTCAATCACAGATTTCATTTTGTTTGGAGTTTTTCAGTGTATTTCAAGCAGAAAGAAATCTTCTCACAGCCATAACTGATACTTAAATCAGTTTACGCTTGTTATCTGAAGGGGTGTAATACTAGAGAATTTTTTTTATCAAAAGGAATAAAATGGATATGAAATTATTCGGCTTGCATGATATGTAGGCTATTAGCTGTTTATATGTGGAGAACAAGCATGTACTCAATCACAGATTTCATTTTGTTTGGAGTTTTTCAGTGTATTTCAAGCAGAAAGAAATCTTCTCACAGCCATAACTGATACTTAAATCAGTTTACGCTTGTTATCTGAAGGGGTGTGATACTAGAGAAAAAAACATTATCAAAAGGAATAAAATGAATATGAAATTATTCGGCTTGCTTGATATGTAGGCTATTAGCTGTTTTTATGTGGAGAACAAGCATGTACTCAATCACAGATTTCATTTTGTTTGGAGTTTTTCAGTGTATTTCAATCGGAAAGAAATCTTCTCACAGCCATAACTGATACTTAAATCAGTTTACACTCGTTATCTGAAGGACGGTTGATGTCTGTATACTTTGGCCTTGAATCTTGAGGGAGCATACCATGATTTTCTTCATTCTGATAGAGAGAACATTGAATCCATTTAGAAATTTTGTGACTGGCTTCTTGATATACTATTGCTTATCTCAGTGTTTTCTTTTTGTCTATGTGTGCATGCAGGCTATGATGAAAGATCAGTTTGCTAATTATGTTGTACAGAAAGTTTTGGAGACTTGTGATGATCAGCAACGTGAACTGATACTTTCACGTATAAAGGTCCACTTGAATGCACTGAAGAAATACACTTATGGAAAGCATATAGTTGCACGTGTAGAAAAGCTTGTTGCTGCTGGAGGTATGACATACTCTGCCAGATTAGTTGATTACTTAATATCTACTGTTAAGGGATTTCATCTTTTGTTACTTCTTGATAACAATAATTGTTAATTTCTTTGGCATTTAAAACTGTTCCTAAATTAAAAAAAATCAATTGCCTACCTGTGAAAATGGATTTTAACTAGTTTTTTTCACTATTGGACATTGTTTCTTTACACCTTAATGTCTTTTGTATTTCTTGGTTTGCATTTATTAACTCTAATTAGTTCTCTACTTGCAGAAAGGAGAAGTGGAGTTCAGTCCTCATATACCACCTAAAAGGCAATAGGAAAGGAAGTTGTACAGCTAACTGAGGCTAGTGTGAGCTCCCTTTTTTCGTCGCTCTATCTATTTAGAAGGTACAAGTTGATTGAAAATAAAAATAGTTGCTTGTACTCTAAACTGTACATTCTGTAGTTTGAGGTTTTATAGTAGGCTGAGGCACAGAATGTCAACACAAACTGATGCCGCTGCAGATGAGATGAGATAAAAAATGTCTGTATAAGTTTTTAGCGAGTGTAAAGAAAAATGGTAAAGAAAGAAGCTTGTAATGGTTATATGCTAGAGTGACTGTACAAATGTGGCTATGTTGAGAGCTGTCACTTGTTTAGGCCAGGCTTTGAATTTTCCTCATGTTTAATTTGGGGTTTTTAATTTAATTTCACTGACTGTATTTACGTTGGATTTTTGTTTTTGTTGATATTTTTCTACTGCATTTACTTGTTGCTGATGTGCTAGGGCACATTTGAGTTAATATTTTGCCAGTACTGCAAGAAATTGATTTCATATTTATAGAAATTGTTCTTGTCTAGGTTTAACGGAATTATTATCTAGTTTCAAAATTGAAACAATGGCTCTCCCCTTCGGTGATGACAGATGCTCTCTAGGTAAAGCCCTGTTGGAAGTTGTTTGGTATGTTAGAGCTGTTGGTCAAGTCTGCTGCTAAGTAAAGAGATAGGAGGAATAGGATGACGGTTAGGTTGGAATTAGCATTGGTAGTACTACTACAGTTGGGTTGTATTTGTGATTTTCCAATCCTAGTTTGGTTTGACAACTGAGCTTTTGGAATGAATACTTGACAACGCCAAGAAGGAAACTGGTAACGACAAATTTGGGACCTAAAAGGTTGTATCTGTGGATGTTAGCCGTGTTGTTTGCATGTTACTAGACCAGCTGTGAATAAATGGTTATGCGCAATTTATATGCAGGCTGCATGTTCTTCTCACCCTGGTTAAAGTGTATTAGAGATTTAAACCACCTATTGGCAAGAGTTGAAAATTTTTGCTAGAAGATAGTACTTCAAGTATGAAAGGTCTCTCTCTTTTTCTTTCCAGTTCTTCTTCGGGTCATTAGTTACCAATTCAGCAAGTGGAAAAACATGACTTTAGCTGTGTAGGTCCTTTGATCGCCTTCATGCTTATCAGTGAGGTCGGAGTGAACTGTTTAAAGCTCATCAGTGATGTCCGATAGCTAGATGGTCAATCTTGTTTAAAAGCAGAAGGAACCGTTTTTTTTTATATGAATAATAATAATTTTAATAATCGAATTACATTAGATAACAGTGCAGTTTTCTATAATTGAATCAGTCAGGTATGGAGTTCTAACGTTAGAGGTTCACTCTCGCACAAAGTCGCTGACAAATTGAAGTCAACCGAGACAAAAATCAACAATGTATGGAAGATGCACTTCAAATGTTGCATTACAAATTCCATGAGCATGAATTTCAGCTACGAATCTGCAAAATAAGGAAGTCCAGCCGGGATGTAACAATAGCACCTGGCAGAACACATTGCAGCTCACAGCAACATATCATAATCTCAACGAATAACGCTCTTCTATGTATGGTACCAGAGGTATTAAAGCTTTGGCTTGATGATGGGAATCAAACACAGTTTTTCACAGATCAATCATGTTGAGAATGTGGTATATACCACTTGTAGTGCTAATTACAGAACACACATCACAAATAATAGAAACGTCCAAGAACTAGATGTACCAAGAACAAGTCGTTACAATAATCGCAAGATCTCACAAGAACACAATAATATACAGAGATAACCAATACTTCTTATTTCTCAAGAAATATAAAGATTATAAAGATATCACAAACTCTCAATCTCTTTCTCTCTCATTTGAAACACTCGGCACTCACCCCTCTTGAATTTGAACAATGATAACGGCTCACCGATTCTCTCTAATCGGATGTTGAGATTGATTCAAACCCTAGAGTCTACAACCTCTTATATAGCCCTCACGTAAACCCTAAAAGATACACACAAATACAACTTATTGTACCCAAAACCCGTAAGCCTAAATAATATACACTGTCGGTGTCGGTCGACCGCACACGGTTGCGGTCGACTGCAACTAGTCTCGCCAACATTGGACGGTCAACTGCACAGTCGACTGTCCCTCTTTTTGTTGGAACCCTATACAGTTGGTCGAGTGTGTGGTCGACCACAGCTATGGACAATCGACCTCAACTCTGCCAGCAGCTGTTGGCTGCGCGCTTTCTCCTCACTGCTTCGTGTCTTCTCCTTTTCTTCTCCAACTTCAAACTTCGTGCGTAAGTGTATTTGAGGCCACAATCCTAATAATTGCCTACTTGGACCAAATACACAACACTTCAAAGTTATTATATCTTTACATCGTATTATCCAGTCTCCCACTCTCATGAAATACCCAAGTACTCCTCACTCTCATGAAGAGTACTTCCGCCACTTTACCACGTGGAGTGTACCAACCACCCCTCATAAGCTCATAAAGGATGTGCCCCACCACTCGTATAGAGCATGAATAAGGACAACCTACTACTCGATTCCGACTGAGAGTCTACTACATGAGAAACACCCCTCACGTCTCTAAGCAAATACAACGTTCCCCCACGCTTCTCTCTTGCTATCACCCTTGAACCTGCAGCTATACACCACTCCTAATTACCAACTATAGTAGACATACCCTCTTTGTCTAGCCTTCCTACCAAGATAATATTTTTCTCCAAGTCTGGAACTTGTCTTGTCTCCCACCAGACAATACTCTGATCATCATTGGCTTTCACGTGAACAATACCAACCCTTGTGCATGACACCTCTGACCGTTCCCCACAATCACATCTCCAAAAGAACCATTTCTGTAGTCCTCAAACACCTCTCTCCTCGAAGTGCAATGAAAAGAAGCTCCCGAATCAATACATCAATATTGTGTGTCTAACTTCTTCCTAGCTGATAACCATATATCGCCATTTTCGATTGACACCCAATTGACTTCTTTTGGACTTGCTTCCTTTGGTTTTTCCTGCTTTTTCTTCATATAGGCCTTACAACTGCGCATCATGTGACACCTTATGTGACAATAAAAATAATCAGATCAATGTCTTGCGTCATTGTGTAACACCCCACTTTTTTTTTGACTCCAAATTCAATTCTTTCAATTTCTATATCACTTTAAACATAAACTAAGATAGTTATATTTCAAAGAAAATTTTGACAGAATTTTCCCTGAAATTTCTGCCCCGAAACACAAAAAGTTTACGAAATTCTGCTATAAATTCCATAGCTCACATCACAACCAATAATATCATGGGCACCCCAGGGCAAAATGAACAGAATCACATAGGTAATATAATATCATGCTCTGGGGGCCAAACTTATAATAGAATATCAAATATCAATTAAAAATCATAAATTTCTTTGAAAACGAGAAAATTTTTAGAAAAATCTATGTAAAACATACCACAGGGCCCAGTACTCCACAACGAGATGGGTACGGGTCACAAACATACCATACCACTCCGCACTATACTCATTATCATCATCTACATGCTTATACATTCAAAATACAATTTAAACAATAAATTACACTATTCACATAACTGAACTTATACATAAAATTTAAAGTAAAAAACTTCACTCAACGAAATCTACGCCTCACCTTGGCACTGCTGAGGACCTGTAACTGTAGGGGCCTAGGGTAGTCTGGGGACTCCCTAACCCTCCAAACACTAAGGGGTTAGCCATTTCTGGTGTGCGTATAATTATTAATCTAATAAATAAATTAAATTGTAAAAGAAATAAAATTGAACTTATAAACATAAGGATAAGAAGGTTTAACCTGAAGTCTGAATATAAAAACACCATCAATATGATTTTTATATCAAAGTACTCTTCCAGGTTGCATCCAACTGTATACATAACCATAACATCACATATTTCACTTTATCCATCACACTAACTGCATATATATATCCTTATTTTACATTTGCATAATACTAATTCACATACAATCCATTACTTTTCGATTTAAATTCCTTAACACAATTATTTATCTTTCCACAATTATCGTCATATCATCAATTCTTCATATATATATATATATATATATATATATATATATATATATATATATATATATATATCTCCACAGGATGCTACTACATATTTTCTTCATTTTTATTTAGCCATGCGCTACATTTACTTATATTATATCATCAACACACCCATTCATCCTGGAAGTTGTGCCAAAGCAAGTAGTTCCCACAATTCCCACGGAAATAGCGGGCGAGTAGTTCCCCGACACCCTTCCAAGGTACACAAACTCATATCACAACATACTTTCTTTAATAACCATTTTCATAACCACTCTCATAATACAAATATTGATTTTATTGTATTATAACACGTATCGCATCGTAAATATATGCATTCATTCCTATAATACCACATTCATTCATGTCTGATAACACAAACACAACATCTCATTGCACATTGCAATTTGCTCGCAGTTCATCACATCATTATCATATCACTTGTTAGAGTGCTTATTCTCATTGCATCAAAAGCATGTTTTACAGCTCATTCTCATCTCATTATATCACTTAGTTACTACTCAATTAATTGAGGATTAAACTTACTTTCATTTTCAGTTATATCTCAAGTCACCATTAATTTCACTTTCATTCTCAACAATTTATATTCCACATCCCAAACATAATTTGGGCAATAATATATCACATCCCAATGCCGATAACTTGGCTAATAATCACCGCACCCCAAACACATAGTCTGGGTAATATCACATCACATCCCAAGCCGATAGCTTGGTTATATTCACTTCAATTACTTTTCATCTTCACTTTACTTTCACATTTTACTTTCTTTACTTTCTCATTTTTATTTATACTTATTTATTTTATTAGTTTGTCGACCCATGTCCATATCATCACACAACTGAAGCCGATAGTTCAGTCAAAATACAGATTGCTGCCCACCAAGGGTCTTACGCATGACATTCAAATACACATATCGCTGTCACATAGGTCTCACGCATCAAATACACATATCGCTGCCACATAGGTCTTATGCATCAAATACACATATCGCTACCACATAGGTCTTACGCATCAAATACACACATATCTTTTTCTCCTTTTCAGTGCCCACATAACTGACCTCCTCGTACAACACAGGGATCTCCGTGCCTCCCCTCCCATACATTTCAATCCCACTAATCCACCATATCACTCAGATCCAGGTGTCCTAAGCATCTATCATTTGTGGGCTGGATTGAAAGTATAGTTTCGCGCATGTCCAACCAAGACTAAAACCAGATGGCTAGTCAAAAATAAATATAACACGCGGATAGATGCTCACATAGAGTCTTACACGTCCGAGGCTACGTCTTCCTCCTGGCCCTTATACCAGCGAGGGAAACTCCTGATCCCCAAATATAATTTGGGGCAATATATAACTTTTGATCCCCAAATATAAAATTTGGGGCAATATATATATAACTCCTATTCCCGGGTGTATCCCGGGCCTGTGGGGTCTAGCCCAAACCCCTTGGAGATTGTGCGGCACTGCAATATTAAAATTTCTCCTTTAAATACATATATATATCCTTTATAACATAACTCCTTTATAATATAATTTCGCCTTTATAATATAACAAGAATGCATATAACTCCATTAAATTCATAAGCATACACAAGCCATTAATCTCATCGATTATCGTATAAAATTCTCAGTTATCAGCCACATGGCATACACACACATCATGCCAATTTTCACATCACATTATTACATAAATTTCTAATTTATCACACGCCTATCACACATACACCATATCATTCATATCATCATGTTATCGCATCACAATATCATATCATACACACCATGCTTTCCATCTCATCACATTAGTCGGGTAATCACACGTCACACATACACATACATTCACATACATATATCGGATCATTAAAACTCCGTAGCATATAGACATCTATCTACAAGCATCAACACACTCCCATACATATATATATACTAATTTCTTACACCTCATAATTTACTCCGTATCATACATACGATTTTTCTATATTCAATATACTTTACATTTCACACACAGCAACCCATATTTTAACATTGTCGTAGCACATTATGCACATAAAATAAAAAGATCATACTCACATAATATCCGGCGAAGACTCGAAGCGCCACCACGCCATCCCGCATCCAAAGCAGGGCCGACCCCACCCTTGAGGCGGGTGAGGTGGCCGCCTCAGGCCCCCGGCATTTTTGCGATTTTAGGGCCCCCCAAATTTGTAATTTCCTTGTAAATATAGACACGTATTTTGCGCGTAAAAGAAAAATATTGTTATTGGGGGGCCCCAAAAATAATTTTTTGAGCCTTTAAATTTTTTTTAAAATTATTTGGGTTTCGGCTTGAAGACTTGAATTGAATTTGACACTTTAAATTTGGGTGATTTAAAACAAATTTATATATTTTGCATATTTTTCTTTCAACAATGTGCAATTTTTTTGTATACATTTTATTATTATTATTTTTTGTGTATGGGGGGGGGGTCCATTTCGGGAGTTTGCCTCGGGCCCCCAGGAACTCAGGGCCGGCCCTGATCCAAAGTCGCTAATATATCCTTCCTAAAGCCCTCTCCAAAAACCAATGCTACCACGATGTAGAAAACCCTTCAATTAGCCTATCCCTCAATTTAATTTGAAAATCATGGAGAGATGGAGCGGATTTGGGGAGGGATCGGCCGAATGGGTTTCGGTTTTGGTCGGGAGGAAGAAACGGAAAAGGAAAAGAAAGAAAGAAGGAAGGAGGGGGGGGGGGGGGGGAGGGGGGGGAGGGGTGTGTGTGTTTTAAAAATATAATATATATAATAATAATAATGATAATAATAATAATAATGTATATTAACATATAAGCCCTCCAAATCCAAAATATTGCAAATCAACCCCAACTCTTTTCTTTAATAATATAAACACTACAAAATACATCAAAATTATCTCATATTAATCCACCAAAATTTATAAAATAACAATAAACAATATTTCTTCACATAAATCTCAACTTTGAGCTCTACTAAATCAATAATACCAATCTACCACAAATATATACACCAATATCAATATTTAAAATAAAATATGCTTCAAAAGATAGAAAACGAGTATTTTCGATATTTACAAATTCGAGGTATTACACATTGTCATCAGACCCCTCTCAGACGAACTACTCTGATTCTTTCTTCTTCGACTGCTTTTAGATCTTCCACGCCTCTTCTTAACTGACAATGCGGAATCCTTAGAAGATGATGATGAAAATCCTTCGT
Source organism: Hemerocallis citrina (assembly GCA_017893485.1). Taxonomy (NCBI): domain Eukaryota; kingdom Viridiplantae; phylum Streptophyta; class Magnoliopsida; order Asparagales; family Asphodelaceae; genus Hemerocallis; species Hemerocallis citrina. The sequence goes on along the minus strand of CM030360.1, from coordinate 257,732,125 downwards.
TTCTCATCCTTCTAACCTCCTCGTTTAGTATGCTACTCACCACATCCTGTAGAGTCGTCAAATCTATCATAGTGCTTGTAATAGTCTGTTCCACCGTATCATAACTATCAGACATAATAGATAGAAGTAACAATAACTGTCCCTTCTCTGAAAACTTCAATCCTGTAGTTTCCATCTGGTTGTAAAATATAAAGTAATTGTTCACATGTTCTGCTACTGAACTCACTTCCCTCAACTTCATATTAACTAATTTCTTCAGATAAATAATTTGATTAGATGCCGACGGTATCGCCAACATCTTCAATCATATCATCTCCACAAAGGACTTTCCTTCTGATTAGGCCCACACGGGTCTCTTTCTTATTCCTTAAGTGAGTCATCCATGCCAACCTATTAACCTATCAGTCGTTACAACATCATACATAAAATGTTTTCTAAGGCTCTTATTAACCGTTGGAAGCCGATCCTTTCCGAGCTAATGCTGAATGATAGGGATGGCATCCGGGTCGGGTCAATTCGTGACCCGCCCAACTCGACCCGACCCGCCTTGGTCCATCAACCCGCAACCCCGTTCAAACCCGAATGGAAAAATCCCAATACCAACCCGCTCAACCCGGCCCGTTAACCCGCAAACCCGTTCAAACCCACCCGAACCCGACCCGTGACCCGCGGGTTTGTGGATTCGACCCATTTAGATTTTTTTTGGATTTTTTTCATCCTTTCTTTGTGTGCCAAATATATGTATATATATGTATACATATAGGAAATTTTATGTATATATATGTATATATGCATATAGGTATACTCTAAAATTTATCAAAAATTTATAAAAATAAGCGTGGACATCAAAATTAATTGATTACTACACACTAGCATTGGTATAATTATCCGAAACCCGGATCCGACCCAGACCCGGCATTGGACCGGAACTGACCCGGCCTATCCGGGTCCGGGTCCTAAAATGGGACCCATTGTACTTTCAAAAAAAATCCAAAAAATCAACATGAAATTAAATATTCTATCCTCGTCCCTCCCTTCCTCCATCTCAATTCTAAATCTTCCTCTTCCAAAATTAAATATCGCCTTTTTCTTCTCTCCTCTATTCTAAATACTCCACTCGCCGCTTCCGCTCGCCGCTTACACTCCTGCTCCTACCCGAACGGGTAGGAATATTTTAATAGGACCCAGACCAGGAACCGGACCCAGTCCTCACGGGTCCGGGTCCAATTTTTGGACCCGTAGGGGACCGGGTCTGGGTCCAGGTAGTGAAGGATCCAACCCGACCCGACCCGACCCGATACCAATGCTACTACCCACTGCTCAATTAGACAACACCCACCCTAGCTATTTATAGCCAACTCCACCTCCTCACTTCTCTCATCTCACCAATGTGGGACTAAAAATTTTCAAAGTTTAAAATCCAAATATATTTAGTCCCACATTGGTGAGATGGGAGAAGTGAGAAGGTAGAGTTGGCTATAAATAGCTAGGGTGGGGGTGACTAATTGAGTTGTGGGCTATAAATAGCTAGTGAGCAATTAATTTTGTTGTTTACATCCATTTAATATTAAATGTACAATTTTATATTTTTTGGAGTTTTAAAAAAATGTTGGGCCAACCTGTGACCCGGCCCGGGTCGAATTGAACCTGTATGGGTTCGCGGGTCATGCGGGTCGATAAATTGACGTTTGAACCTAGTCCGGCCCAGATATTCACCCAATCCGATCCGGACCTGCCCGTTACCCGGGCTAGCCCGCCGGGTAGAGGCCCGAACCGGCACGCCTGACCCGAATGCCAACGTGAATGAGCATGCTGCCTTCCTTACGGATGGACATCACTGTTAATATTCTCGCTCTTAAGGAAATTTGGCACTCAATTTGCAATCCCACTTTTCGATCTCCTTCGTTCTTTTTGCCCAAACTCGACATGGATAGGATCGGTCCTAAGATTTTTAGGGCCTTGTGTAAAAAAAAAGGGCATTATTTACATATTCCAAGACTAATTTTAGTATTAGATTGGTTTCGATGTCATGTATATATATTTATATATATTATACGAATTCAATTGAAAAATATGAGTAGCGTACATTCCATATCAATCAAAATTTTATATGAATTCATTTAAAAATACCTTTCAAGTTGCAAAACCTTAGTATCTTAAAAAATCTCCAATCTCTCTAAAATTCCAACATCTTGTAGGAGTTCCATGAGAAAACCTTAAAAAAAACAACAAAACATCAAATTTAGTAGTTTAGATGCATACCAATAGAAGAAATACATAATATAGTAAGTGACAAATCCAACAACAAAATGTATCATATAAAAAATGATCGTCTCACATGTTTAGATGCAAAATCATTAATTATGGTACTCATATCATTTTTTTCTTCTAAAAAACCAGTTTCAATAGATATTAAAGCTAGCCCATTTAGTTTTTCTTGTGACTTGTCGATCTGAGATAAGATTTCAATAATTTTAATTTGGAAAAAAACTTTTTTCTACAGACGCAACAGTAACAAATATAATCAATAAAATTCTATAAGCAATGAATGCATTTCAAAATAATCTTGTTTTTTTAAAAGTATAGTATATCAGTAGCTGTGTTTGTTTTTTTTGGTTACATGGAGAAAGCATTTGACCAAGTAAAGTAGACACAGTCATTCGGAGGTATGTGAGCAAGTTGGGTTTCAGCCAACACTGTATAGACATTGTTTTATCGAGCAGCAAGCGAATCCTATCGTACAATATCATCAATAGGCAGCCATCTGAGAGCATCAAAACCAACCAAGGGAATTAGATAAGGTGACGGAATCGTGCCTCTCATCTTTCTTCTTCTTGCCAATGCTTTCTCGTCATACCTTCATAACCTGTGTAATCCAGAAAGGGAAAAGAAAAAAAATCAAGGGATTTCATCTTCGAAAAACGACTCAGTCAATATCTTGTCTTCTATTTCCTGACGACACAATGCTCATGGGGAGTTGCTTCCATCCCAGTAATCAGACAATTCCATATATAAAGCACTCTTTATATATGAACAATGAACATGACAAAAGATTAACAAGTCAAAATCTCACTTCTCGACGTTCTCGTGCAACTTCCATCATCCAAAACTAAACTTTATTGTTCATTGTCAGCAGGGCCGACCCTGAGCCCGTGCGACATGTGCGACATCACATGGCCTACGAATCAGAAGGCCCTCGCTGTACTGTTGTCTATATACATGACGTCCAAACCATAATAAAATAAAATTAGTATTAGAATATGAAAAGAAAGCCCACTTATTTTTTTTTTTCTGCACATGGTCCTATAAATCTCATTAAATCTCGGACCGGCCCTGATTGTCAGCGAATTCTCAAATTGTGGCATTTCGGATTAGGACTTCATATTATTTGGCACACCACTATGATTGCTGGCTTGCTTAACTCAATCGGAAATTTATCTCAACTCCTGGAATTTCAGAAACTGGGCGTGCTTTTAGGATATTTCTTATGGAACTCTTTCTTTGGTAAGCGATTGCATTTGATCATATGGGTCTCAACATCAGGCGTAACAATGACTTCAAAGTGGCTGGCAGCTGGCTCTTCAGGCTAAAATTATTTTTATTTGGAAGGAGATTGTTCAAGCAAAACATGGGACTAATTGGACCAGCAAATCTGCAGGTCGAATGTCCGAAACTTTGGCTTCAATATCTAATACTCGCGACATGTTACTGGGAGATACCCAGAGTCCACACTTCACTCTCTTTCTGGTTTGATCAGTGGCTGATTCCTCTGCCTCTTGTTCTCATCCCTCTTGTAGTCAACGTCGACATCATTGTTGACACCCTGCTATCCTCCTTCACAATCTACAGGGAGTGAAACATGACTTGCTATTTCTACTATGTTTCCTCCCCGTTTTATGCGCATAATTTCTCACCTCCCACCTCCTCACCTTACTTTGGCACTGATATAAATACTCGATCAGGGCCGGCCCTGAGTTTACGGGTCTCGAGGCGAACTCTCCAAATAGGGCCCTCATACAAAATTTATTTTAAAAAAAAAAGTTGTTTAATTTTTTTTTTTTTCTACAATTATTAAAAACTGATATATATAAAAAATTATGATGGAGATTTAAGGATTTGAGAAAAAAAATTCCCATGTAAATCCAAGCCCAACTAAAATAAACTGGTTAAAGTACTAATTTTAAAAACAAAAGTCCAAAAAATTAAATTTGAGGGCCCCTAAAAAAATATTACATACAAAATACGTATATGTAAATACAAGGAAAGAAAATTTGGAGGTCCCTAAAATTGCGAAAAATATGGGGGGTCCGAGGCGGCCGCCTCACCGGCCTCCATTGGGGGGTCGGCCCTGTACTTGATACTCGGACTCGGCATTGGACCGGACCGACCCGGTCTATACGGGTTCTGGTTCGGATCCTAAAATATGACCCGTTGTACTTTCGGGTCCACTCAAAATAGTCCCAACCCGGACCCGGATCTGGGCCCATTTAAAAAACAAAAAAAATATACAAAAAAATAAATATCATACCATCCATTCTCCTTAATTCTAAATCCTCCTATTCCACACAAAAAACTCATGCCTTCTTCTTTTCTCATCTATTCTAAAACCTCCGCTCGTCATCTCCGTTCGCCGCTCATGCTCCCACTCCTATTTGAACGGTTTGAAATCTTTTAACATGACCTAGACCCGGAACCGAACCCGGTCCTCACGGGTGCGGATCAGGGTTCGGGTTCGGGCCCAATTTTTGGATCTGTAGGGAACCAGATAGTGAAGGACCCGACCCAACCCGATCCGATACCATTTTACTCATATGCTCAGCTGTTATGAGTCCATTCACATTCAGGAGAATTGTTGTCAACTCAGCCTATAAAATGATAAACTCTCATAATACTCCATCCATCGACATTTCAACATTTCATCGTTCTCTGAAACTTTTGTCTTCAGAAACATTAACACGCTTCCTACTAGTTCTCTACATTACTAGGCAAGGGAACCACAACTTCAGCCACTGTCCGTAATCGTTGGAAACAATTGACCACATAATTTTAACATGCACGACACAAACCGTTATGGTCAATCTTTTCAATTTCATGGAGACAACATCCTTTTTGCACTCAATAGACGATCTCTTATTATGGTTGAGCTTGATCCATCTCAAGCATAACTTGTTCAAGCGACTACTAGCTTATTCAATATCCTACCGACTTTGGGTCATTTGGAATCGCAGAAATAGTTTCCAATTCGATGAGCGTCATCCTGCCGCCTCCTTTAATTGGTCTTGGATGACTTGTCCATACTTCAGTTTGCCTCGAAACATCGACAAGGACTGATTCAAAAGATACGTTGATGCATCTTAAACCTTGCTACTTCTCCTTTTTTCCTTTTTCTTTTTATTTTACCCTTCTCCGTCTCTTTTAGCCTTTCCTGCTCTTGTATTGTAAACGGGATTTTATCCTTGATTATGAATGGGAAAAAATAATTTTAAAAAAAAAGATATATCATATGAACACTAAAATATAGTTCTCCGAAGAAAAAAAAAATGACATGTAATGCAAAGATACAATCTATTTGTCTTTTTTTTTTAGGTTAAAGGTGGAATAACGTCACTCTATTTCATTAATAAGAAATTAATAAAACAACCCCAGCGTATCGGGAGAAATATCAGGAGGAATACAAAAGTAAAATGCAGAAAATAGAACATAACTCCCAACAATACCCTGGAGGGTGGGTCTAACCACATGAACAAAAGTACAACCAAAGGTACAATAGATCGAAACAAAATACAGAAAGAGCTAACTGCAGACTGTGGATTTCCACTTGTATCATGTTCCTTGTGAGTCTGAGGGGCGCCTACTCCTCAGTCCAGTGTCGGTCCAAATTCGACCTCCTCATCATCGAATTCCTCCACCTGAAACACTCTGGCAATCCTCTCTTTTGCTCCTATAGCAGCAGCAGCAGCTGTGGCCCAAAAGGAAATAAGATGCATGATATGATTAAGGTTACCAGAAATACTATTACATTAAGTACGAAAATAGAAATTATTTCTGTCTAGCCATAACACCCAAGTAGTTGCCGCAATTGCTATGTACCAAGCATCCTTCATTTCATGGCGCACCGAGGCAAATTTGGGGCCAACCTACAAATCCTCGTATTCGCTGGGGTAGTCACTTGTCCCTAAGGCCCGTAATACCTCTATCATAGTTGCCTTACTCCTTTGGCAGTGAATGAAAAGGTAATTCAGATTCTCCGTATGTATGTTACAGAATTCACAGTTGGTCGCTATCTGGAGTTGTCTTTTAGCAAGGTTCTCTCTGGTGAGGATTGTATTATTGAGCATTAGCCAGAGGAAGACCGTGACTTAAGGGGTGTTCTGGCTTTCCATAACACCTGTACCCAATTGGGTCTACATCATCGATAGTGAATACGATGATACAGAGACCTAACAGTGAAAACTCCTTTGGTCTCTAGTTCCCAGCACATTTGATCTGGGCCTTGAGCGTACATCGCCCCGTTCCGTATAATGTGTGTTTGCAGTTCATTCAGTCGCTGCTGTAACTCTGGGCTAAGAGGTCCTCGAAAAGACGCTTTCCAATTGCCCCTCTTCCATGTCTTGGCCACTGATACATTCGGGCGAGTCTTCTCATACAAATCTGAAAAAGTCTCCTTAAGGGTATGTGCACCACATCATTTGTCTCACCAGAATCTGGTAGACCGTCCATTACCAATAGTCGATGTAACTGCTGAGTTGAAAGGCCCACTTGCTTTGGTAATTCCTTTCCAGAGGCGAGAAACTCTAGACCCTACCCTGAAGCCTATACTTCTCGTACAATCTATTTGTCAACGTCTGATTATGAGCTATGAAGAATAAAACATAGTTTTCCAAAGAAAACATTAACATGTAATGCAGAGTTACAATCTATTCAACTTTTGAGTTATCCACTCATTATCACATGGGAAATCATATGAACACTGAAACACAGTTCTTAAAAAAAAAAAAAAAAAAAAAAAAAAAAAAAAAACACATGTAACTTGTCCAAAGCATATTTGGCAAATTGCTAGTAGAAACAAACAAATTGAAACACTTGGAAGCCTGACTGAATTCTACAAAAACAAGAGATAATTTTGAGTGTCATCTCCCGCTATTTGCATTGTTAATCAGCAATTGAACACAGATGACAAAAAAGGAGATATTTCCTTGTCGTTCTTCATGATGACTCATCGTATTTATCTTCTAGCATCCTTCTGAACTACGAATACACATACAAAGTAAACCATCTGCACAAAGAAAAGCAAGAGATGCATCATACTGACTTTGTTTGACTGCAAATAGAACACGATAAGATAAGAGAGATGATGCCATGAAAGTCTCAAATTCTATACAATAGTTTGTCAATAGTGTTTTACATGTAAAAGTTATATAATGAATCAAATGCCCAAACTGTGTTCATCTGGGAGTGTCAGATATTTATATACTAAGATGGCACTAATAGACTAGTAAAAAAGTATAATTCAACTACTTCAGCTTAGCCATCAACCTAAGTATCTCAGCTCACTAGTCTCTAGATATTATGTTAGATGAGAGATATTAGTTTAGTCCCATATCAAATAATGTATCAGTTTAGTTTTCCCTTCTCTTCTATATAATAAACTATTCTTTCCTATCCCTGAATCTAACATGATATAAGAGAAGGTCTATACTAATTTTATCCTCGTCATTGAGGTGGAGTGATTCTCACCTTCATCGGAATCACTCCACCTCCCAACATCCCTCTATCGATCAAATCCCTATACTCAAACCCTAATCCCAAATCTCCAAAATCAAACCCTAATCACAACTCTCTCTTTCTCTTTGCAACCTTCAACAACAGCAAGACACACCAACTCCGGCAACTGCCAACAACAGCAGCAACAACATTACCAACAACAACCCTGAATCCGGCACCACCATTATCCCTGTGCACTTCCCCGCTCGAAAACAACAACTTCAACTCCGGTATCCCGTCGACCTCTGCCATCTTCGAAAACTCATTGCCGAACATCCCGTTGAACTTCACCTTCTCCAATCCCGTTGATCTCCAAAACCCAACTTCGTCAACAGCAAACATCCATTCCGGCGAAATCCACTCCATCTCCAACCACTCCTGGCGCTCCCGCACAACAACATCACCCCTAAACACCTTGCCGCAACTCCAATCCTATTGCACCTCGAAATCAACCCCGCCACACCACCCATACTTCTCTCCCAAAACCCTAACCCTATATTCTTATTCCCAATCAAACCCGACCCGCTTCAAACCCTAACTCTACCTACTTCCAATACATACCCGAACCCAATTCCAAATACCTGAAACCCTATTTCTTTCTACCCAAACCCTAATACTCGTTTATCTTATACCCGAATTCCAAAAGATAAAAAATCGTTCCCTCATCCCACCTTCCGTCGACGCTCACCAACTTCCACGTCGACGCTCACCAACTTCCGCATCCAGATCTCAAATACAAACTCATACTGATTAACCCATCGTGAGTTTGAAAGGGGGAGATCTCAACATCATTCCAGATCCTGGCATCCATCCCATCCGCCGAGTTCATCTCGAACTACTACCGCCATTACTGTGCGATCCTAAGGGGTCAGATCCCAACATGCTCCACTACTACTACTTTTACTTCTCAGTTCGGGGGTGAGATCCCAACATGCGCAACTACCGTGCGCTACTACTACTACAACTTATTTAGTGTCAAGAATCGACACAAATTCCTACATTTCCCACTTCTACACATTCTAAGATCAAACTACTACTGCAACCTTTTCAGTGTCAAAAGCCGACACAAACTCCCATACTTCTTCACTTCTACACCTTTCAAGATCCAAGAGCTGGATCGTCCATGCACCATAATGCGCCATCTACTTGAACGCCTTCCCTACGCCATGCTTCGTCACCAAGTGCATCACCGTGTGTAACGCCCCGAATCCCAAATACACTGAATTCGAGATGTTCTACAGGATCTTTTCACTTTCTTTAGTACAACTTTACAAGAAATTTAAACTTTTCTTTTTACATCAGAGTTTACATCAATATTACATTTACATTGCACAGCGGAAGTAGAATTTACAACAATGAAACAATTATACATCAACATTGAATGAATCCTTAAGCATTTGTTCCTCTTTGATCTTTAACATACCTGCATATAAGACTGTGGGTACGTCAGTTTATTCAACCGACGAACATTATACACGGCCATCCTCTCTATGCCGAAAATAGTATAACTCAATTTTCCATATTTAACAAACACAAACTTGTCACATTTCAAATACAGGGGCTACCCTATTGATGTCGTGCTGTGATTGTGCACTTAGTCCTTAATGCATTATTTATATTACATGACACTAATGCGTACTTGTTCGGATTCTATGCATCCCATACTACATAGGTCCGAGGGCAAGCCCTTAATCGTCCTTCAACTTTATAGGGTTCAATCCCTCGTTATGATTTACTCTACTACTGTAACTACGGTAAGTATCCTAGATGTCTTCTGACCTACGAACTCATGCCTAGGCACTCTGGAGGGAATCCCATCGCTGACATGACTCATCATGCAGACATCCTGTGGTAATTCAGCTCTCACCATAAACATGACACCACCCGTAGTCTTCGAACATCCCACGAGCGTCACCACCGGGACGGTACTCTGGAGCCGCATCCTCACCCAGACTCATCATGGGAATTCCTGGGATACGCTCTCGCCGCTACCCAATGGCTCTCACTCATGTTTTTCTCCTACTTTCATCACATCTCCACTATGTGCTAAATCCTTAGTTTTTATTAGAATCATGAATAAAAATCAAAGCTCTAGAGTTAGCCTCTCCACTCAACCGGACTTATTCATTTATTCGCATGACCAACCTTGGTCTTTCATTTCAAATTCTCATTTCATTTCATTCAATTGCCGGGGGAGACTTAGCTACTCTTTCATTTCAATTCAAATTCACAATTTCTAAAATCTGAACATTTCCATCTCATGAGTTCACTTCATGATCTCGAAGATTTTCTTTTTCATGTTATAGCTTTCATATCCATTAAATTTTCATAATTCACAATAAATGATTTGCTTCATGTACATTCATGCAAGAACAATAGAGTTTACCAATATCCAGATTCACAATCTTTACCACAAACAAATCATACGATTTCGGATATACCAAAAAGCACTCTGGACAGTCGACTTGGAACTCCACCAGTCGACTTATCCAGTCAAATACAGTTCATTAATAACACTCGGAAGAGTCGACTGCTGCACATGGCCAGTCGGCTGTTCCGCAGTTTCCACATTAAAATATCATACAGTTAACAGTCGACTGTTCCGCAAATCAATCGTCTGTACTGTGTAGTTCAATTATACACTTATCATGTTCGGTACAGTCGACTGCTTCAAGCATTCGGTCGACTGAACAGGTTAAATTTCACTTTGAGGAATTATCTTTCCTTCTGTTCTTCATTACCCATATCACATTAAATTCGTGTCAACATAGCATGTAATTCTCATCATAACATCATTTCGATTTAGCGTAAATATCACATAGCTAATGTTTCTCTTCTCAAGAAATTACTAAGCATGCACTTTTATTTACTCGTCATTTATTTTCAGAAGTAAATGCTAATCTCAATTTAACATACTAAACATCATATTAAAATACATCGTTATAGAATTCTGAATTATTCATATTCTATTTCAAATAGACCAGTCGCCTGTTAACATTCCCAGTCGACTGTATATGTCATTTCTAGTTTCCCAATAATCAATCATTTATATTTTCTAGGTTGTGTATCACATGGAGGACATTGATCTAGCAATCGATCTATCACTTTAGTTGCATACATATACACAATAAACCTTTAGTCTTAATAAGGATCCTAACTTAGAATCATGAAAAACATTCGCCTCGCACCAGTCGACTTGTCCCTTGGACAGTCGACTGCACAGACCATTTTCAATTTTTTCTACAATGTCATTTACCAATAGAGTCACATGAAATTCTCATCCATACATGAATCAATCAATAGTTCATTTTCCAATTAAATATGTACTCTTATTAATCATTTTTCATGCATCATTATTCAATTCCATACATTTCCTAGTTAGAAATAAAGAAAATTGAACCCACCTTGTTGACGAAAGTAATCGAAATCCAGGAAACTCCTTAATGCAATGGACGCCTTCTTGCTCCTTGCTTCACACCGAAACTCCAGAAGTGCTACTCGGCCTCCACAGAAAAAGCACACACAACTCTCTCACAGTATACTCTCTTGCAATAGGATTTTAGTGTAAAAGAAATAATGAATGAGAGATGGTATTTATACACCAATTAGAGTGAGATGGAGGGCTAGGATGCACTAGGGGGTTGAAATAACTACCCACACTCTACAAAACTACCCATGACTTGATCCCACTTCTCCACAATCCGGCCAAGAAGTGTGTGCTTATGCACGTGTACATGGAGTGCACGTGTAAGCACAAGCCACACTAATGAAACTTGTACACTCATAACAAGTCTTATAAAAAAAAGAGGGTGTTACACAAAACAAGTTGCAAAAATAAAAGAATTAAACCATGGGCTTAAATTAATTTGGGCCAAAATAAATATTTTAAAAGAAAAATAAGCAAACTAACATTGGGCTTTAGGAAAAATGCTTTATAGAAAACAATACTCTTTATTCATCATGTTGAGAAATAATAGTCAACATACTACACATGCATACCATATGTAAAAATAAATAATCTTTCATATATTTGAAAAATCAGGGTATTACATCACTCCCTCCTTAGAATAGTTCCGTCCCCGGAACTACAGTCAAGAGCGAGGAAAACAGAAAAAAATACAACACACACACAAAAAATACAATCAAGCAAAAAGCTCAGGATAGTCCTTTAACATCTTCTCCTCAGATTCCCAAGTAGCCTCTTCAACCAAGTGGTTTCTCCAGACCACCTTGACCATCGGTATCGTCTTATTCCACAAGACTTTCTCTCGACGATCAACAATCTCTATAGGAGACTCGATGTAATTCAGATCCAACTGCAAACCTTCCGGCACTTCAGGCAAATGATGACTCGGATCTGGAATATAACCTCTCAGCATAGACACATGGAAGACATTGTGCACCTGAGACAACTCTCCCGGTAATTCAAGCCGGTAAGCAGTTTTTCCGATCCTTTTCAATATCTTATACGGGCCTATAAACCTCGGGGCTAACTTCCCGCCTTTGCCAAATCGAACCACACCTTTACTGGGTGATACCTTCAGAAAGACGAAGTCACCAACCTCAAACTCAAGGTCCCTTCTCCGGTTGTCTGCATAGCTTTTCTGCCTGCTCTGAGCTTCTTCCAACCTTTTCCTGATCAGAACAATCTTCTCAGAAGTTTGCTGCACAAGCTCAGGACCAAACAACTGACGCTCCCCAACTTCATACCAACAAACAGGAGTCCTGCACTTCCTACCATACAAAGCTTCGTACGGCGCCATCCCGATGCTAGCCTGAAAACTGTTGTTGTAGGCAAACTCTACCAAAGGTAAATGCCTTTCCCAACTGCCTCCAAAGTCTAGTATGCAACACCGAAGCATATCCTCAAGAATACGGTTGACTCTCTCGGTCTGCCCATCGGTTTACGGATGAAAAGCAGCACTGAAATCTGTCTTGGTACCCAAAGCTGTCTGAAGACTCCTCCAGAAATGCGAAGTAAACCGCGCATCTCGATCAGACACAATAGTCGAGGGAACACCATGAAGTCGGACAATCTCACCAACATACAACTCAGCCAACTTGTCCATCGAAGCAGTGAGTTTCATCGCCAAAAAAGAGCGGACTTGGTCAGTCGATCGACTATAACCCAAATCGCATCATTGCCCTTAGAACTCTTAGGCAATCCCGTGATGAAATCCATACTGATGTTATCCCACTTCCATTCCGGAATAGGTAATGGCTGTAATAGACCTCCGGGTCTCTGATTTTCGGCTTTGACTTGCTGACAAACCTCACACTTCGCAACAAATTCAGCCACATCCCGCTTCAAACCTGACCACCAGAAATGCTGTTTGATGTCTTTGTACATCTTAGTACTCCCAGGATGTACAGACAGAAGAGTAGCATGCGCCTCCTGAAGAATACTCTCTTTCAGGTCCGCCTGATTTGAAACACACAGTCTATCTCCGAACCACAGCACTCCATCCCTGGTTTGAAATCCGGGCAACCTGCCAGCACTAACCTGCTCCTTCATCTCCAAGATATCAGCATCAACCTCCTGACTTGCAATGATCCTTGCATTCAAAGTAGGCTGAAGCCTCAACTGAGCCAAAGATGCCCCCAATCCTTGCAAGACAACCTCAATACCTGCTCGGTCCAACTCCTCAATCAGATGCTTCTGAGTTGTAATCAAACTGGCCAAACTGCTCTTGCGGCTAAGTGCATCAGCAACAACATTAGCTTTTCCAGGATGATACTTGATCTCAGGTCGCATGTCCTCGAGCACTTCCAACCATCTCCGCTGCCTCAGATTCAGATCCCTCTGCTGATATATATACTTCAAGCTCTTGTGATCCGTGTACATGTTCAATTTCTCACCGTACACGTAGTGCCTCCATTGCTTCAGGGCAAAGATAATCGCAGCCAACTCCAGATCATGAGTCGGGTAATTTTTCTCATGTGGTCGTAGTTGCCTAGACCCATAAGCGACTACTCTTCCTTCTTGCATTAAGACACAACCAAGCCAACGATGTGAAGCATCGCTGTAAACGTCGTACTCAACACCTGCTCTAGGCAAAGCCAAAATAGGTGCAGTAGTCAGCTTCTCTTTCAACTCATGAAAGCTCGCCTCACATTGCTCAGTCCACTTGAAGCTCACATTCTTCTTGGTCAGTCCAGTAAGCGGTACAGCTATCTGAGCATAACCTTGAATGAATCTCCAGTAGTATCCAGTCATCCCAAGAAAACTTCTGACTTCCTTCACTGTGGTAGGCCTAGCCCAATCTCTCACTGCCTCTATCTTCTGAGGGTCAGTTGCCACTCCCTCCTTAGAAAGGATGTGACCTAGGAATGCCACTTCAGATTTCCAGAAATCACACTTGGATAACTTGGCATACAACTTCTGCTCTTCCAGCTTCTGCAAAACTGCTGCCAGATGCTCGGTGTGCTCCCCCTCTGACTTGGAGTACACGAGGATATCGTCGATAAACACCACGACGAAAGAATCAATGAACGGCCTCAGAACTCTGTTCATTAAATCCATGAAGATTGCGGGTGCATTCGTCACTCCGAATGGCATAACTAAGAATTCGTAATGCCCATGTCAAGTTCTAAATGCAGTTTTATGCACATCTTCAGCTTTCACTCGAACTTGGTGGTATCCTGATCGAAGATCTATTTTGGAGAATACAGCTGCTCCTTGTAGACGATCGAACAAATCATCAATTCGAGGAATATGATACTTATTCTGAACAGTGACCTTATTCAGCTCTCGGTAATCGATACACATTCTCATCGATCCATCCTTCTTCTTTACCAAAAGTACTGGTGCTCCCCACGGCGACGCACTAGGTTGAATAAAGCCTTTCTCCAACAGTTCCTCAATCTGCCGTTTCACTTCGGCCTGTTCCATTGGAGCCATCCTATACGGTGCCTTAGAAATGGGTGCACTTCCCGGTTGAACAGTGATGCTAAACTCTACATCACGATGTGGAGGTAACCCAGGAAAATCTTCCAAGAACACAGTCGGATAGTCCCGAACCACAGGAATCCCTTGCAATTCCACAGGAGTCTCTTCCTTGCGAATAGTTGCCACCAGCTTAGAACACTTCTGCTTCCCTTGGAAAGTGACTTCAGGTCCCCCTGGAGCCTTCACTGTTACTGTCTTAGTCTTGCACTCGATGCTTGCACTGTACACCGACATCCAATCAATGCCAATGATAACATCGACTCCCAAGATAGTCAGCTCGATCAGATCAATGCCAAAGATTCGATCTCCAATCACAATCTCGCAATCAGCGTAATACCGATCAGTGGTCAAAGTTTTCCCTGACGGAGTAGCTACTGCTAAGATCGTGCCTGAAAAAATCTTCGGTTCCACTCCCAACATTTTAGCAAATCTAGGTGACACAAATGTATGAGAGGATCCAGTATCGAACAATACAACAGCTTGCATTCCATTAAGATAAAGTTCTCCTGTTACATAATACACACCATTACATAACAGTTTCACAATATGAACGGGAAGAAGAAATGACAAAAACCACTAAACATCAGCCCTCGTACCAGAGATGACCTGATCCGCCTCCTCAGCATCAGCTTCCGTCAAGGCAAATACTCGTCCTGGTTGGTACGGCCTCTTTCCAGTCTGCTGTATTGGCACATTGTGATTGCCAGCCCGTGGTTTGAAACATTGAGATTTGTAATGTCCCGCCTCACCACAGTTGTAGCAAGTGACTGCAGAAGGTCTCACCACAGTGCTTCCAGGTCCTCCAGCTACACTGATAGCGTTCGCCCCTGTCGGTTTGAATCTCTGTGCAGATGGTTGACCCTGAAAACTCCCAGAATTGGCGGGCCTCTTTCCGGACTGCCAGTTGTTCCCCCGATGCTGAGCAACATGGAACTGCTCCATATCCGCCTCCGTCGCTGCCGCCCTCTTGACCAACTTGTCAAATCGCCTGATACCAAGAGGTATCATCCGGAATCTCAAGCTTGGCCTTAGTCCATGCTCGAACTTACGGGCCTTCTTCGCCTCATCCATCACCAGTTCTGGAGCATACCTGGAGAGCTGAGTAAACTTAGTCTCATACTCCCTCACCGACATGCTGCCTTGCTGAAGTGACAGAAACTCCATAGCCTTCTTCTCCTGAACATCGGAGGGAAAATAGTGACTGCGGAATTCTTCCAGAAATTCCTTCCAGCCAAGCACTATACCTCTCATGATCCTCTTCATCGACTGCCACCAAACAGCTGCATCCTTCTCCAATTGCAAAGTCGCTAACTTGACTTTGCTGCCTTCCGGTGTCTCCAACACCTCAAAGATCGTTTCCACTTGCCGAATCCAGTTGTCAGCCGCATCTGGGTCTGACTTTCCCTCGAATACAGGTGGTTTCATTCTCTTGAATGATTCCACCAGCTTAATCACCTCGGGTACTGGATTCACCGGCCCCCTTCCTTGGTTCATGGCCACTGCATTAAGCGTCTGGTAGACCCTTGCAAGTTCGGTCTCCAGATCCAAACCCTCCCCATTCCTAGCTCCTCTTCTTGACATATTCTGATGCAAAAGATCCATTAAATTCGAAGTATAAGACAAGAATTTAAATCAACTTGCATTTCATTGAATTCCAAAGTTTATACATTTGAATTAAAAAACATTTTTGACATCAGAACGGAAAATAATAGAAGCTACAACAATCTAACTCCTACGGGTCCTCTTCGCTGCTCGAAGTTCATCCCGTAGTTCATCAACTTCATCCTTCAGCACATCTGTCAGGTTCTTTCTCTTCTCAAGTTCCCATACCCGGTGGCTGAGAACAGAGAAATCGTCCTTTCGCTTCGCCAGTTGAGCTTCCAATACTCCAACTCTCTCTCGCAGTGTTTCCACCTGCCTCTGAAGAGAAGCCACAGTGCTACTCAGAGCTGGTCCCTCTTCTTCATCAGAAGAAGAATCGTCAGACGAGTCTGGAGGTGGGGTAATCTCTCGAGATTCAGGCCACTCCTCCTCATCAGAATCTGCTTGCCCAGGGTGATACTCATCCTCAGAATCAGCCTGTCCAGGATGGTACTCTTCCTCAATGATATGCCAGTCGTCGCCTCCAGCAGGGTCGAAGTGATCAGCCATCTTAGAATAGAGAGGAAGAAGCATAAGTCATAGAGCAACACAAATGTAAGTCACTTACATTTAAATCTCTAAACTCAAACACACACTCTAATGTCCACTTCTAGGGTGTCGTTCCTTATAAATTTGTACTAAATAGGGAAAGCGTAGAAACCCTGGCTCTGATACCACTCTGTAACGCCCCGAATCCCAAATACACTGAATTCGAGATGTTCTACAGGATCTTTTCACTTTCTTTAGTACAACTTTACAAGAAATTTAAACTTTTCTTGTTACATCAGAGTTTACATCAATATTACATTTACATTGCACAGCGGAAGTAGAATTTACAACAATGAAACAATTATACATCAACATTGAATGAATCCTTAAGCATTTGTTCCTCTTTGATCTTTAACATACCTGCATATAAGACTGTGGGTACGTCAGTTTATTCAACCGACGAACATTATACACGGCCATCCTCTCTATGCCGAAAATAGTATAACTCAATTTTCCATATTTAACAAACACAAACTTGTCACATTTCAAATACAGGGGCTACCCTATTGATGTCGTGCTGTGATTGTGCACTTAGTCCTTAATGCATTATTTATATTACATGACACTAATGCGTACTTGTTCGAATTCTATGCATCCCATACTACATAGGTCCGAGGGCAAGCCCTTAATCGTCCTTCAACTTTATAGGGTTCAATCCCTCGTTATGATTTACTCTACTACTGTAACTACGGTAAGTATCCTAGATGTCTTCTGACCTACGAACTCATGCCTAGGCACTCTGGAGGGAATCCCATCGCTGACATGACTCATCATGCAGACATCCTGTGGTAATTCAGCTCTCACCATAAACATGACACCACCCGTAGTCTTCGAACATCCCACGAGCGTCACCACCGGGACGGTACTCTGGAGCCGCATCCTCACCCAGACTCATCATGGGAATTCCTGGGATACGCTCTCGCCGCTACCCAATGGCTCTCACTCATGTTTTTCTCCTACTTTCATCACATCTCCACTATGTGCTAAATCCTTAGTTTTTATTAGAATCGTGAATAAAAATCAAAGCTCTAGAGTTAGCCTCTCCATTCAACCGGACTTATTCATTTATTCGCATGACCAACCTTGGTCTTTCATTTCAAATTCTCATTTCATTTCTTTCAATTGCCGGGGGAGACTTAGCTACTCTTTCATTTCAATTCAAATTCACAATTTCTAAAATCTGAACATTTCCAACTCATGAGTTCACTTCATGATCTCGAAGATTTTCTTTTTCATGTTATAGCTTTCATATCCATTAAATTTTCATAATTCACAATAAATGATTTGCTTCATGTACATTCATGCAAGAACAATAGAGTTTACCAATATCCAGATTCACAATCTTTACCACAAACAAATCATACGATTTCGGATATACCAAAAAAGCACTCTGGACAGTCGACTTGGAACTCCACCAGTCAAATACAGTTCATTAATAACACTCGGAAGGGTCGACTGCTGCACATGGCCAGTCGGCTGTTCCACAGTTTCCACATTAAAATATCATACAGTTAACAGTCGACTGTTCCGCAAATCAATCGTCTGTACTGTGTAGTTCAATTATACACTTATCATGTTCGGTACAGTCGACTGCTTCAAACATTCGGTCGACTGAACAGGTTAAATTTCACTTTGAGGAATTATCTTTCCTTCTGTTCTTCATTACCCATATCACATAAATTCGTGTCAACATAGCATGTAATTCTCATCATAACATCATTTCGATTTAGCGTAAATATCACATAGCTAATGTTTCTCTTCTCAAGAAATTACTAAGCATGCACTTTCATTTACTCGTCATTTACTTTCAGAGGTAAATGCTAATCTCAATTTAACATACTAGACATCATATTAAAATACATCGTTTATAGAATTCTGAATTATTCATATTCTATTTCAAATAGACCAGTCGCTTGTTAACATTCCCAGTCGACTGTATATGTCATTTCCAGTTTTCCAATAATCAATCATTCATATTTTCTAGGTTGTGTATCACATGGAGGACATTGATCTAGCAATCGATCTATCACTTTAGTTGCATACATATACACAATAAACCTTTAGTCTTAATAAGGATCCTAACTTAGAATCATGAAAAACATTCGCCTCGCACCAGTCGACTTGTCCCTTGGACAGTCGACTGCACAGACCATTTTCAATTCTTTCTACAATGTCATTTACCAATAGAGTCACATGAAATTCTCATCCATACATGAATCAATCAATAGTTCATTTTCCAATTAAATGTGTACTCTTATTAATCATTTTTCATGCATCATTATTCAATTCCATACATTTCCTAGTTAGAAATAAAGAAAATTGAACCCACCTTGTTGACGAAAGTAATCGAAATCCAGGAAACTCCTTAATGCAATGGACGCCTTCTTGCTCCTTGCTTCACACCGAAACTCCAGAAGTGCTACTCGGCCTCCACAGAAAAAGCACACACAACTCTTTCACAATATACTCTCTTGCAATAGGATTTTAGTGTAAAAGAAATAATGAATGAGAGGGGGTATTTATACACCAATTAGAGTGAGATGGAGGGCTAGGATGCACTAGGGGGTTGAAATAACTACCCACACTCTACAAAACTACCCATGACTTGATCCCACTTCTCCACAATCCGGCCAAGAAGTGTGTGCTTATGCACGTGTACATGGAGTGCACGTGTAAGCACAAGCCACACTAATGAAACTTGTACACTCATAACAAGTCTTATAAAAAAAAGAGGGTGTTACACAAAACAAGTTGCAAAAATAAAATTAAACCATGGGCTTAAATTAATTTGGGCCAAAATAAATATTTTAAAAGAAAAATAAGCAAACTAACATTGGGCTTTAGGAAAAATGCTTTATAGAAAACAATACTCTTTATTCATCATGTTGAGAAATAATAGTCAACATACTACACATGCATACCATATGTAAAAATAAATAATCTTTCATATATTTGAAAAATCAGGGTATTACACCATGTGCCATCCCTGCCATATGAACACCGTCAATATTCCAAACTCATGTTGCTTGAACCTAACTTGAGTTTGAGAGGAGGTGTTAGATATTAGTTTAGGTCTCATATCGAATAATGTATCAGTTTAGTTTTTCCATCTCTCCTATATATATGAGACATATTGTACTCAAACAATATGAATCCAATAATATAATAAACTATTATTTCCTATCCCTAAATCTAACATCTCCAATACTCCAGTGTATGTGTTCAAACTATCTCAAACAATTCTATGTCCTACAGTACAAAAAGTGACAAGAAAAACTATGACGTTGTGATCTGTTGACCAAAAGTGACAAGATAAACCTTTTCGATTAGCATCTTTAGTTACCCTTCCTTCCCTTCTTAGTTCCTACCTCCATCTCTCTCTTCCCTCTTGGTTTACCCTTCTAATTGGGTTGATCAAACACAAACCATCCTAAGCAACTCTCCCTCATGTTATTTTAACTTAAGCAACCTCCCAATTTTGAATGCACTCATTTCTGATCATATATACTAGTAATTTACACGTGCGATGCACGTCTTACTAATTTTTTTAAAAAAAGTAAACTTCGATAAAGTCTGGCCTCGAACCTGAGACATCCTTCATATTAGTTATGTACGCGCGATACACGTAGGTTGATATGTTTACAAACAACAACTCCAACTCTCCTATTATAATATTAGAGATATTGTAGTAGTTTGCTATATTTGCTACAAATGGAGCACTAATGTTCTTTCTAATCATTCTGTCAGGTGCATTTATAATTTATACAAGGCAGAGTTAGTCTCCCAGGTGAACTAACATAGTCTCTCAACTACGTTAAAATGCCTAGCTAACTTATAAATCCAACTCAAGCTTATCATAGTTTTTGCAGGAGAAAAGAACTTCCTCCTCAGTTCAGACTGTTCATCAATTATGCACTTCAAGTTTTTAAGCATATATATTTGTGAATAAAGTAATTATGTACAGTGCAAGATTTCTTAAGCTAAAAAATATTAAAAGAGAGATCTTCAAGAGAGGTGAACCTCTCTCTAAGGTGGTAAAGCTTTTGCCATGGTGGGACCATCCTATGAACAACTTGAACCGTTCATCTCGTTCAAAATATTTAACATTGTCTAATAGTCTACTCATATCATGGGAGATCAAGTCATTTGAACTTCATTTTCTCTTGCATCATATCATTATAAAAAATAAAGATATTGCGTAGGGGAAACACAGTTGCATTGTGTATCCCCTAATCTTGCAGAGTTGGATCCAACTCTGCAGGCAGAGGGTGGGAATGATAGTTTTTTATGTGTAACATCATTTTCTGGAACGTTAGAGGGCTTGGCAAGGCTGCCAAGCGCAGAATGGTAGGGGAGGTTGTTAGGAAAAACAATATCGATATTGTCTGCTTGGAAGAGACTAAACTAACTCAACCAACTGACTTGGTTTTCAGGGGTCTTAAGTTAGACCATATCCATGATTGGAGGGTGGGACGCTATAGGGGTGTCAGGGAGAGTTATGGTAGGGGTCAATACCAGTAAATTTATTTCACTGGATGACTAGGTAGGAAACTTTAGTGTTTCGGTTGTCGTTCAAAGAAAGAACGACGGGTGGTGGCAAACCATCATGGCGGTGTACGGCCTAAATGAGAGACCCCACATGCAACAATTTTGGGATGAGCTACTACACATCAGGGGAAAATGGAGTCTACCATGGGTAGTAGGAGGGATTTCAATATTGTCAGACATACTTTTGAGGGGAAGGGAGGTATTCCAATGGACATGATAGGAGGAAATTCAATCTGCTCATATCAACCTTGAGGTTGATGGACATTCCGATTAATGACCGAAGCTTTAAGTGGTCTAACTGACGTAGGAAGCCGAGTCTTGCAAAGTTCGATAGGATTCTAGTCTCCACTGATTGGGAAACGAAGTTTCCCTTAGCAATGGCTAGATCTTGTGTGCGAAATACTTCAGATCATGTTCCTATCCTCATTGGTACGGGAGAAGAGAGAAGAACAAGACAGAAAATTTTCCGGTTCGAAAAAATGTGGCTGACCAACAACGACTGTCACGACATGGTCAAGAGTACCTAGGAAGAGGTGATCGATCTGGTAGAACCAGCCGCCAGGCTCAACAAAAAACTGTCTACTCTTAGAAGAAGGTTAAGGAGATGGAATATTGAGACGTTCGGGAATGTCTTCAAAAGAAAAGAGGAAACCCTTCACGAAATCGAGGAGCTGGAAAGGAAGAAGCAGGCGAGCTTGATTAAAACCAGTTTCAAAGATTAACGACATGCAGACAAGATATTCAGGAGACTTATATTCAAGAGGAAATCATGTGGAGACAACGATCGAGGATCACGTGGCTGACAGAAGGGGATGCTAATACTAAATTCTTTCACAAGGTCGCTAGTATGCGACGCAGACAAAACAACATCCACTCCTTGGATATCAATGGTAATTCGGTATCGGATGAGAGGCATATAGCTAATCATGTTCATGAGACGTTCAAGGAATTATTCGGGAAAAGTAGGGGCGGACAAAGTGAACCAATGATAATATATGGGAGGATCTGCAGAGCAAGAACCGTGCAAGAGTGGAGGCTTTACAAGAACCATTCACTATGGATGAGGTGAAGGTGGCGGTATGGGGGATGAGACAGGACAAGGCGCTAGGACTGGATGGGTTTCCGATTTTCTTCTATATGCAGTTCTGGGATATCATTAAATTTGACATTATGGACCTCATGTATGCTTTTTATGATGGTAGTTTGAACTTTGAGAGAATCAACTACGCTCATGTTTGCCTGATCCCTAAAAAACAAGCTGCGAGAGAGGTGGGTGACTTTAGGCCAATCAGCTTGATTAACTGTTCGGTTAAAATCATCACGAAGGCCCTTGAAAATAGACTAGGAAGGATTATCGGGGATATTATAGAGGATTATCAGACGGGATTTATTGCAGGGAGGGATATTCTAGAAGGGTTGTCACTAGTTCAGGAGGTGATCCAAGACACAAAGAGACGCAAGAAGGCAGGGTTTATGCTGACACTAGACGTTGAGAAGACATATGACAAGGTTGAATGAAAATGTTTATTGGAGATTCTTGAGAGACGGAAATTTGGTGAGAGGTGGATCGGATGGATAAAGACATGGCTAACGACGTCCAAGATCAATGTTTTAGTCAACAGGGCTCCGGACAAGGAAATCAAATGTAGGAGGGGACTGAGGTAGGGAGACCCAATCTCCCCATTGTTGTTCACTTTGGTAGCAGACAGGTTACATAGAATGCTACAGGCCTACAGAGAAAACGGACTCATTAATGGGCTTGGAATGAGGAGGGGAATTTCCGCAGTCATGAATGTGCAATATGCGGATGATACATTAATCTTCGGGGAATGCGATGTGGCGCAGGTAACTTTCTTGAAATGGGGACTTTATCTTTTTGAGGAATGGTCCGGGCTAAAGGTGAACTTCCACAAAAGCTCCATTACATTCTTAGGTGAGACGGGGGAAGAAGGAAACACAATAGCCGATATTCTTAATTGTCCGATCAAGAAATTACCGATTATGTACCTGGGTTTGCCAATCGGTACCGGAAATATCAAGAGGGCGGACTGGAATGGTATCATAGATAAGATAGCGAGCAGATTGGAAGGATGGAAAGGCAAAATGCTATCATTCGGGGGACGTCTTATCCTGTTAAACTCGGTGGTCAGCTCCATACCGCTTATTTTATGTCATTTTACGAAATGCTGATCTGGGTGTCCAAAAAAATTGACAAACTTAGAAGACGGTTCCTCTGGCATGGGTAGGGGGAAGGAAGGGGGTACGCGTTAATCAAATGGGGGATAGTTTGCAGACGAAAAGAACTGGGTAGACTAGGGGTTGTCAATATTCGCCAAATGAATCAAGCCTTACTAGGGAAATGGTGGTGGAAGCTAAAAGCAAAGACTAAGTCAAAATGGGGTACACTGGTAAAGGCGACTTACATGAAGAATGGCTGCATGCACCAAAAACAGAAAAACAAGGGGTCCATGTCGGGATTCTAGCGAGGAGTCAGTCATACTAGAGACATGTTCATATCAGGGGTAACATTCTCCATTGAAAATGAGGCTACTACATGTTTCTAGAAGGATAAATGGTGCGACACTATTAACCTAAAGAGAAGATTTCCAGAAGCTTACAAATTCGCCGCCGATAAATATGATAAGGTTGACAGACACTGGAGGAATGATCAATGGAGACCAAGACTTACAGGCAGATTAACCGCTGAGGCTAGAAGACAAAAACATGAACTTATAGGATTCTTACAGGATTGGAAGCCAATAGGAATGGACCACGAAGACAAACCGAAATGGGAGGCCGAGAAGGGAGGCGTATACTCGGTGAAATCGGCATATAAAAGGCTGAACGACGGGGGAATTTGAGTATACGACCCAATCTGGAGGGTAAAAGTACCACTCAAGGTCAAGACTTTTAATTGGCTAGCCTATAGAAACGCCATTCTTACACGAGATAATTTGATTAGAAGAGGATGGCAGGGTCCGAGCCACTGTGTTACGTGCATTCAGGATAACGAAACAGTGGACCACTTACTACTGGCATGCACCTTCGCACGACCCATCTGGAGGGATCTACTACAAAGAATAGGGTGTGCAGGGGGAGGACCGCAAACAGTACTGGATGCATGGGGGGGATGGCGAGATGGGAACATTACCAGAAGCAACTACGATATTTGGGGTCTTGGTGTTTCGGCCATATGCTGGGGTCTTTGGTTAGAACGGAACAATAAAATTTTTAGGAATAACACACAGACACAACATGCATCTACAAATAATTTTCAAGATTACTGCTAATATCATATTCTGGTCTACAATAGCAGGTAAAGAACAGACAAAGAAGATCAAAGATATGTATACCAACACGGGTCGGGCAAACAATGGGGGAGAACCACAAGAAAGGGAAGGTACACCAGAGGAGGAATGATTGCATGCAGAGGTAAGGGA
The DNA here is from genome assembly GCA_017893485.1 of Hemerocallis citrina. Classification (NCBI taxonomy): domain Eukaryota; kingdom Viridiplantae; phylum Streptophyta; class Magnoliopsida; order Asparagales; family Asphodelaceae; genus Hemerocallis; species Hemerocallis citrina. The sequence goes on along the minus strand of CM030360.1, from coordinate 257,707,234 downwards.
GGAGAAAGTATTTCTTTTGATAATGTATTTTGGGCATTTGTAGTTTGGCATTGGTTTTTGGGTATTTTTGTGTTTGTTAGAACCATGTTATGGAGGAGAGACTCCTGTTTTTGGGTAAGAGAAATGAGTATCATGGCCCGCCTGTGGGATACATGAATATCATTGCCTGATGTTGTGTTCGTTTTATTAAAAACTTTTTAATGAAATGTGGGGGGCTTTGGCCAATTTTTTACGATCAAAAAATAAATAAAGATATTGCGGCTGTACAATTTCGTAATGTTCTAGTTGCATGGGCAATCGGAATTGCAAGACTTGACTCCGCATTCTTAGACTATTTTAAGCATTTCTAACAAAATGAAGATTGGTCATTGGATGTCTCCATGATGAAGGAGAGTCTTGAGCTCTCCCATCTTATCGAGAGATCCGACCTCTCCTGAAGATTTCCCATATTAAAAATCAGCAAGCATTAATTTGCAGTGCAATGACATGTTCGCCTACTATCGGAAACCCCCTTTTTCCAATGTAGGCGGCTACTGCTGAATGAATTATATAATACAACAATCTTAACCAAATAAACATGATTCAGCTAGGTGTACTTACAGTGGATTCAATCATCAAAAATATCCACATCTTCAATCTTCTGCCCAAAACCTTTTGGTCCAGTCTTCGACCTCACCTTTCCCTTCTTCCCACCCTTCTTCTTTTTGGCAGCCTCTTCCTTCTCAAACTTGTCCCTCTCTCTCTTCTGCAGAAAATCTTGCACTGCCAAGTACACAACCTGCCCAGAATAATATACATTGCCCAATTCTTACAACTAGCACCAACCCACATCACAAAGTTGCATCTTTAAACCAAAAATAATTTTTATTTCTAAAAAAATAAATAAATTTACCCCAATGGTCAGAAGGGAAAGGCCAATGAAGGCAGTGAAGAGAAGAGCAGAGACAATGGTGGAGACGCTACCATCGGGCGAAGAAGAAGCAACTATCTGCTGTGTCTTCTCAATTGCAGGGCTCGGCAATGACAGCATTGTCTGTGGTTGCAGCGGGAATTCTCAAGAGTTGGGGGCTTTTCTGCAAAATTTTGATGGGGATTGAAATGAAGTGGAAGGGAGAGAAACATGGGTTGGAAAAGGGAGAGAGTTGTGAGGTTTAGAGTGAGGGATTTTGATGATAAGAGAGAGAGATATTGTTGATGCTGCCATTAAAACTCTCTCTCTCTCTCTCTGAGTTTCTGGTGGTGGAGGGAGGGAAATGGATTGGGTTTTCTGGAAGGAATACTCAATAAACGGTTCTGATTTATTTATTTTTTCACAACAATTAATATTATTTTTAACAAATTATTCTCTTATTTAAAACTTTAATTCCCATATTAAAAGTTTATTTATCTATTAGACCTTTCAGAAAACTCTCTTTACAAATTTGTCTTAGACTTTTTTTGTTTTGTTTTTGAAACAAAGGTTGTAGAAGCAAGCCACTTTTAACAAATGAGACTGATGTAAAAGAGGGGCTCGGGTGCCAAATATCTTGCTCGCCAGCTAACTAGCTTACTAGATATCTCGCTCACCCCAACTAATTTTTCATAATTGATGAACAAATTTAAATAAATCTTACTAGCATAACCCTCATGTGCAATATATTGCACATGAACCACAACAAGTGGCCTAGTGGTAAGAGCGATGGGACTTGGAGTGTGCTCCTCCAAGATCCCAGGTTCGAACCCTATGGTTCCCAATAGATGGGGATTAAATACCTCTGAGTGGCCAGTGACCGCTATGCTTGATGGGCTGGCGCATCAACCCGACCAAAGGTCGGGAGCCTTGTCACGAGGACTGGGATTAGTCTGACCCGTAGAGGAGGATGGAGACCCAGTATAATCAAAAAAAAAAAAAATATATTGCACATGAATTTTTTTTAAAAGAGAAAATAAGAAAACTATGTTTGAAAAAATTTACTAATAACATATATACAAAATTGTACGTTTTATAACGTTTGATTAAGGGATATGACTACACTTCAAAATTTGGATGGAGAAATAGTGAAGGGTTACCTCCTACTTTTACTCTTCATTTTTTGTTTTAAAAATACAATATTAGAAAAATCCGGACCAAAAGTGATTTAGCATAATATATTGTATAGATAAGTTTTAGAAATACTATAGGAAGGAATAGAAACAATTACAATATATATAATATATACACACATACACACAGTGATGGAATTGTGGCAGTTTACTGTTAAGTTATAGTTGCCATGGTTCATAATTTGTTGATTGTCCTTCCTATCTGTATCCTACGTGATATGGAAAAGATAACTGCAGACTGTTTCTCAGCTGAATAATCATTTCAATCGGTTACTCCAATTCTCTCATTAAGGATGAACGAGAGTATTGGGTTCGGTTACTCCAATTCTCTCATTCAAGCTGAATGAGAGTATTGGAGTAACCCATTGAAATGAGAATGAGATGAAAAGTATAACGATTTAGAATTCTGAGGCATGTCTTAAAACCATTCAACTTATAATACTTGCACATTAAGTCCCTCAATATGAATTTTTATCTGCATGTTCCTCTGTTCTGGTTATGTTTCCCATCATCGCTTATAATCCTGTCCAAAACTTGTCTACTAGTATTCTTTCATCTTCATCTTGCAATTCCTCCTTTATAATCTTGTCCAAACTCGTTTAGTGGTGTTCTTTATCTCGCATTTCACTAGTAAACTAGTAAAGGAAGCACAAAAACTACTGATAAAAGTTTCTCCATTAGCTAACATTGTGATTGAATTTGTCGTGTTACACCAAACATACTGTTTCTCAGCTGAATAATCATTTCAATCGGTTACAATACTTTCATTCAGGCTGAATGAGAGTATTGGAGTAACCGATTGAAATGAGAATGAGATGAAAAGTATAACAATTTAGAATTCTGAGGCATGTCTTAAAACCATTCAACTTATAATACTTGCTCATTAAGTCCCTCAATATGAATTTTTATCTGCAAGTTCCTCTATTCTGGTTATGTTTCCCATCATCGCTTATAATCCTGTCCAAAACTTGTCTACTAGTATCTTTTCATCTTCATCTTGCAATTCCTTATCTATAATCTTGTCCAAACTCGTTTAGTGGTGTTCTTTATCTCGCGTTTCGCTAGTAAACTAGTAAATAAAGGAAGCACAAAAACTACTGATAAAAGTTTCTCCATTTGCTAACACTATGATTGAATTTGTCGTGTTACACCAGGTACTGTTTCTCAGCAGAATAACCATTTCAAACGGTTACTCCAATACTCTCATTCAGGCTAAATGAGAGTATTGGAGTAACCGATTGAAATGAGAATGAGATTAAAAGTAAAACGATTTAGAATTCTGAGGCATGTCTTAAAACCATTCAACTTATAATACTTGCACATTAAGTCCCTCAATATGAATTTTTATCTGAAAGTTTCTCTGTTCTAGTTATGTTTCCCATCATCGCTTATAATCCTGTCCAAAACTTGTCTACTAGTATTCTTTCATCTTCATCTTGCACTTCCTTCTTTATAATCTTGTCCAAAGTCATTTAGTGGTGTTCTTTATCTCGCATTTCGCTAGTAAACTAGTAAAGGAAGCACAAAAACTACTGATAAAAGTTTCTCCATTTGTTAACATTGTGATTGAATTTGTCGTGTTACACCAGAATGTACTAATCAGAGAGACACATTAACAGCCTCATTGTCACAAATTTCATACCCACCAGTCAAATTGCCTATATAGTTACAGATTCGCTTATATAGTTTTAGTAGTAGAGGAATAAGGGCAGACAGTCATTGACTACTCATACTCGTTATTTACTTGGGTTTTTAACATATATGAACCCAATAAAAGTTTGAATCTCATATTTACTCTTTACAGATATGTATTTTTCATATTTGCCCCAGCAATGTTATAATCGTATTTTAATTGCCCCAAAAATTAACTATAATCGAATTGGAACTATTTCTAATCTCTAATATTATAATGGAAAAGTTGGGGTTTGTAACCAAACAAATCCGTACAATACACGTCCAAACTAAATCCAACAAATAACATGTTCACCGAACGTGTAACCCAAATCAAAACATTCAAACGCATCTATCTGTTAAAATTAGGGATAGGAAAATATTCTTTAATTGATTAAATAAGCTGAATACAATTGGCTCCTATATATAGGAGAGAATAGAAGACTAAATTGATACATAACCAATATGGGACTAAGCCAATATCTAATCTAATATAATATCTAACAGCCCCTCTTAAACTCAAGTTTGTTTAAACAACAAGAGTTTGGAATACTGACGATGTTCATATGGAAGGAACGACAAACTGTGATGCAGAAATGGCGCTTGATGGCGAATGTGACGAAACTGAGAAGTAGAGTATTGCGGAAGGAAGCAGTGGTGGTGCACTGTTGAGATGTCACCCCGAACAGTGGCGGGATCTCCATATCCCGATCTGTAATGGTTCTCACCCCTGACTTGAGTCATAGTCGATGATGGGATCTCACCCTTGAACTGAGAAATAGACTGATGAGATCTCACCCCTGACTTGAGACATAGTCGATGATAGGATCTCACCCCAGACTTGAGAATTGTCGATGTTGTGATCCCATCCCTGAATTGAGAATTGAATGCTGATAACACCCCCTCTCCCACGATCGATCAACCAGATGACGATCTGGATGTAGAAGCACAAGAAACGATCGATCAACCGAAATGAGTTGACGATCGAATGTAGAAGCATAAAAACCTGCAAGATTTTTTATTTTTTTTATTTTTTGAAAACAGCAAGAAAAAAAAACGGGTTTGGAAATAGAGGGTTGCGGGTGTGGGTTTGGGTCGGGTTGGGTCGGATCTGGAGTATTGGGTGGGGATATGGTTTGGTTTGTTTTGTGGATTTGCTTTGGTTTCGGGATGAAGTATGGGCTGGTTTGGGTGATTTGGAAGTGGGGTTTTGGATCTGGAAGTGGAATAGGAGATTTGGAAGTGGATTTTATATCTAGAAGTGGAGGTCGAGGTCAGTAGATGGTGGAGTTAGGCTACAGGATGAGGTATAAGAAGATCTGATGGGTTTTGGTGGTGGTGGATTTGGTGGTTGGAGGTTTTCGAGGGATGGCAGCGCGCCATGGTCGGTGGAGGACTCATCCCCGAGCATGCGATGCTCGTGCCTAGACCCTTGGATCTCTTGTTGTGGTCCCACTGGAGGAGGACGTCGCCAGTGATGGAGCAGCGGGCATCGACTTCGACTTCGGAGGGGTTTGGGTCAGGTGATGGAGCATCGCCATTGGTGATGTTGTGGAGTTTGGAGGTGTGTTGTCGACGGTGGTGGTGAGAGGTGCTACAAAAGCTTTGAGGTGGAGGAAGTCGATTGGAGTTGATGAAGGTGTTGTTGGTGGTACCGGGCGTTCGCCGGAGAAGAGAGGATGTGAGTTGTTGTTGACGGCTAGGGTTTTGGTGAAGGTAGTTGATGACGGGTAGGATTTTTGGATCTTGTTGTTGATGACGGCTAGGGTTTTTGGTAGACTTGATGGAGGAGAGAGAGGATGGGAGGTGGAGTGATTCCGATGAAGACGAGAATCACTCCACCTCAATAACGAGGATCAAATTAGTATAGGCCTTATAGAATTATTGGCTCTGATACCAAGTTAGAATTAGGGATAGGAAAATATTCTTTTATTGATTGAATAAGCTGAATACAATTGGCTCCTATATATAGGAGAGAATAGAAGACTAAACTGATACATAACCAATATGGGACTAAACCAATATCTAATCTAATATAATATTTAACTATCTTGTAGGTTTTTTTGAATAATTTGAAACAAATGTTGATATGAATTTGTATAAATATCCATGATGTGCTAACTGGAAAGAGTAAAATAGTTCATAATTACCTTTTTGGAGCAGAAAAATATGAATATATTATTTGTTTCAATTTGCAGAAGGATAAACATTAATTTAAATATTTTTGCTGGCTAATTGGTCCAAACCATCTTCTATACAGTTTATATCAAAATACAGTTTGCAGCTATTGGATATAACCTTAGAAGCTTATGTTCCAACTTTGCCATGACTGAACTTGACTTATTAAGCGATTCCTTTACTTGTTTTAAAATCAGAAACATTCGTGCTTTGACATTTGTTTGTTTATCTTTTCCTTATGATTTATAATCTATTCTTAATTTGAAAAAAATCAATCTTCATATAACCTTGTACCTTTTGTTTTATGCTTATCTTCTTCTATTAAGTAAATGTGCATCTTTTATAATACATTGTAGCATGAGGAGAGGGATTTTGTTTTGAAATTTTTAGCAATGGATATATACAATGAAGTTGTGAAAGATCTTCCCGATCCAAAAAGTGGGCCCTTTAGACTTCTCGATGATCCATCGTTGAATGATTGTTACTATTAAATGATTTTAGTAAACTGTGGTATATGTCAATGCTTATGTGCTTACTTTGAACTTTCTTATCTTAATTGTAACTCCTGTATTTTCTTTTCTTATATTTTTGTATGTATTTTTTTTTCCGGAGTATTTATTTTGATTGTACTCTTTTTTCCTTTCTAAACCGTGTAATCATTTCTTCGTTCTTAATAAACTATTTTTCATTCCCATCAATTCAATTCTGTAATTTTCAATCTTCTAACTTAATCTCTTCTGCCAATTAATTATCTTTGGATGATTTGTTTGATTCTAAATCATATATTTCATGGCCTCATTGTTTATTATTTGATTTCTACCATGTTGGATCCAATTTCTAACCCAATCTACCCTGTTTAAACCCGAAACTCTATAATCCGCCCTATTGGATCCTAAACCCGCTAGCGAATACCCTCTTTTACCCAGTCTCCCTCAAATCTCTCCCTCACGTTCTCCATATCTGTCTAACTAGCAGATCACTCTCCCATGATTTCCCCCTTGATTCCTAAAATCCTAACTTATCAAAATTTTCTTAAATCCTAACCAAATTTATTCTCTCTTTCTCCCTTCAGTGTCAATTCCTAAACAACTCTCTCTCTCTCCCTTTCTCTCTCTCTCTCTCTTTCTCTCTCTCTCTCTCTCTCTCCCCCCTCCCCCCCCCCCCCCCGTGCACTCCCGTCGATTGGACCACCCACCGGCTGTCGAACGCCCGTCGCAACCCTCCCGTCTCGCCTCCCGCCATCCCATCGCCATCAGCGGCCACACCATCAACCCCCATCGACGCCGTACTCCTTATCCTGCAAGCTAACCACCGCCTGCAAGCCTCCAACCCGTGCCCTGCATCTTTCCTCCTCACGTCGACGACCACCACCGTACTCTCGTCGCCGCTGTCCCGTCAACCTCCCACCGTCGACCCTCCTATTTCGCAATCTAGCTTCATCCCGCAAGCCCCATTTGTTCATGAGTCGTTGTGTTCGTGTTTGTTGCCTGGGATCCGTTCCCGTTATTCCATTCTCGTTGGATTCATCGTCTTCATTGAGGCAAGTAACTTGTATATTATTTTTGTTCTTTTACAAGTACAAATACCGCGTATAGTTTTGCTTTCATTTTTGTGTTCGTTCTCATGATAATTTCTTGATGATCTCGATCTCATTGCTTGATCCATTTCCATCAATTCGTAGTCGCTTTTAATCACAAGTTGTCACACACACACATGCTACACGAAAATAAATTAGATCTAGATAGATTCTTGATATATATATCTCTTTCGTGATCTATTGTATATTGTGGATTAATTACATGTTTGATGTGCTAGATGTGATATCTCATTGTGGACTTGTTAATACTCATGCCAAGTTGATTTGAATGTCCAATTTATCATGTTTTGCGTAACATTCTAATTTGAACTCGTCGTAGATGAGTTGTTTGATTAAATGCATGAAAGAAATTTCTTTTTGCTGCTGTCCTGATTTGGTACAACAACTTAGACCCTGCTAAAGTCAGTAAAATAAATTATTTTGTGAATATGATTCGTAGGCCTCAGTGTCTAATTTTCAGAACTTTTGACGAATCTCAATTCTGATTTTTTATGTGTGAGTTAGCTGTTTTACTGCAGCTGTGTCGTAAATTCCAGATTCTGAATTATAAGATCGTTACATGATTTATTATTTTAAAATTGATGTTAAAAGTAAAATTTGGACTTAGCATTATTCTGGGTATGACTAGACATGACTAGGATCAACCCCAATTTTTTTCGAATTGTTTAATGACTTTTATAACTTATTTCATGCTTGTGAAACAATCATATAATTGCTAAACTGCATGTTGTTCAGTGAAGAACTCTAATTTCAACCTGATTCCAGTCACTTTTAATTAAAACTTTGTGAACATGAAATGTAGCCTAGTGTGTCTATTTTACAAACCTTTTGACAGAATTGAATTCTGAATTGTATTTTGTGATTTATCACTGTTTTAGTACTACTGTGTCTAAAATTTCAGATTCATAAATTTGCTGTGTCACTCTGTTTTTCCAAATTAAATTGACTATGTTATCTAGTAATGGAATTTCATGAAATTTAATATTCTAAGACTAGACATGTTAGGGAACCTTCCAGAATTTACCTAGATTTAATTATGGTGTTTTTAGACATCTTTCATGCTTATAATCAAAACTTTACAATTTCTGGCTGAACATGAATTCTGTATAAAATGTTGTTTTGAACCTTGTTGCTGTAGTTGTTATATGACTTATGTATATGCGCTGGATTCAGCAGGGAGTCTAGTTTCTAGAATTTCTGACGGATTCAGGTTTGCATTCCTATGGTAACAGCAATCTCAGTTTTGGTACAGCAACGTCCTGTTGTCCAGAACTAGAATTCTTGTTGTTTTTATTATCCATAACCTGTTTTGACACTTGAATATGTACCTCTACCTAGTCCAAACTTTTCGCATGTTTCCCGTCATGTTTACTGGCTTGTTTATGCACTTTCATGACTGTGTTGATAACAATAATAAATAACAAGGCGAGGTTTAAGGGAAAGACTGTAATAGTGGACAATATAGGTAAGTGTACTCGGAAGGGGGCCCATGTTTTCCATTACTTGATGCCATGATTTCGTGATTACACGATTCATTTTTGTTATTAACTACCTGATTATATGATGCCATGATTCATGATTATATGATTCATACTTGTTACTAGTATATGACTATATGATGCCATGATTCGTGATTACATGATTCATGCCTGTTACTAGTATATGATTATATGATGCAATGTTTTCGTGACTACATGATTCATGCTTATTCTTGATTACATGATGCCACGATTTCACGATTACGTGTTTCGTGCCTGTTCTGTTACATGATGCCTGAGTATACGGTCGTATAAAATTCACCACTAAGATCTAAACGCAACTTGTTTGACTGTAGTAACCATGTGGTAAAATTTGGGACGCATGAAGTGCTACCTAGATAGGATTAAATACAAGACTTAAGAATACATGATCACTTGCACATTCCTGTTTACCGGTACATAATACCTGACACCTGTTACATGTTTACCTGTACATGCTACCTGACACTTGTTACTTGTTTACCTGCATGCATGCTACTTGATACCTGTTACATGTTACATGCACTTTGTTATCTTATCATGTTACTTAATTCTGTTTCTTGGTTTAAGAGTTAGTTTCTCTATTTTGCTGTCACACTCCTTCCGTGTTTCATTCAGTGCTTGTTTCCTGTTGCTACTCTATATCTTGTTTATTTGTCTCCGTGCTTTGTTTCTTGTACTACTTGTTGCCCGTAACTTGCACTAACAGGCGTATTGTTTTCTGTTTCTCTTTTCTTGCAAATTGCTAAATTTGCAGATTTTGGTGATCAGTTGCCCGAAGGAGTAAGTGACCAAGTGTTCTAAGCTTGGCTAGAGTTCCTACTTGAATTATTTTCCTATTTTGAATTACTTGTATTTATTGCTAATTGGATCTTGTATTTGGCACTTTGTCCCAGAACTTATTACTTGTTGGTTCCAGATCTAGTTATTTAAGAATTATGTATTTTGTTTTCAAGTAATTCTGTTGATTATATTAATTTATTTCATGCATGCGTGATTAACTATTTTCTGTCTATTCTTGTTTATTCCTGTATACTGTTTAAAAGATCCTTACAACTTATGAATGATGAAAATCATTCACTGGACTTTGTCACGTACTCGTATTCCATATTCTTTTTTGGGAAGCGGGGCGTGACATTAATAGAAACAAACTATCGTTGAGAGGCTTACGTAGAGAGAGAGAGAGAGAGAGAGAGAGAGAGAGAGAGAGACTATATAATGGGGATTGTTTTGACTTAGTTGCTAATTTTGAGATAGCTTGCTGTTTTGACGATTAAATGCTTCACTATTTTTTCTTATTCGATATATATTTATTTAATTTGATGACTATATTTTTTGTAGGCATGCATCGCACGTACATTATACTAGTTGTGTTATTTTTCTTTATTTTGAGAATAATTTTTTGAGATAGCTTGTTGTTTTGGCGGTTAAATGTTTCACTATTTTTTCTTATTCGATATATATTTATTTAATTTGATGACTATATTTTTTGTAGGCGTGCATCGCACGTACATTATACTAGTTGTGTTAAATAGAAAGAAATCTACTTGACTTGACTATTATGTTCTTTGTTTTCTAACTATCGGTCTAAACAAATATAGGGGCAAATATGAAATATGATCTAAATTATTCAGATAAATATGAAAATTCATGTTTGTGGGGGGTAAAATAAGATTCAAGCATTTGTAAGGAGTATATATGTTAAAAACCCTATTTATTAATGACCAATCTCTCCCTCTCTTATGAATTCTAAATATATCTTCTAAGAGCATCTCTAATCATGGTAGCCATTTTGCCTCGCTAAAATAGGCAAAATGAAGAACAATTAGATAATTTGGCAAGCGAAAAAAATCGCCCTTCCAACTATGCTAGTTATTTTAGCCAGTTTTAAATATTTTATTTTTATTTACTAATCCGTTAAAGCCCAGAGAAAATGCCCAAACAAAAAACCAAGTCCAAATAGTAAAGCCCAAATTAAAAAAATCAAGCCCAAATTTTAAGGCCCCCCCCCCCCAAAAAACCAGAGATCCCAGTTTCTCATCACGATTTTCCACATCGCGAACCCAAATTTTTTTTTTCTTTTGAGACCGTGATCTCCTTTGTCCTTATATTATGTGAACTCGCGATATCTTTCGCCTATTTTTTTTTTATGGTTATTTTCTTTTGCGAGTGACGGAAAGGGCAGAATTTATTTTTTTAGAGATAGTTAGTGTGGTTGGAAATGGTCTGTCTGTTACTCTCAGAGAGAAAATAAACAAAAAAATAGACGAAGGAGATCGAGAGATCACAAAAAGAAAAATTACTAAAAAAATTGGCGAACGGAATCGCGATCTCAGGGAAAAAAATCATTTTGGGTTCGCTATCTCGCAAGATCGCGAGAAACCAGGACCTCATTTTTTTGGGGGTAAAATTTGGGCATTTTTTTTTGTTTGTATGTTTGGGCTTTAAAATTTGCACTTGATTTTTTGTAAAAGTGGGCTTGGTTTTCTGTTTTGACATTTGTTTGGGCTTTAACATATTAGTAAATAAAAATAAAAATATTTATTGCTATCTAAAATAACTAGCATGGTTGGACCGGAAATTTTTTCGTTAGCCAGATTATCCAATTGTTTACCATTTTGCTTATATTAGAGCATATTCAATCACGACATCTATTTTGGTTGTATAGAATAGGAAAAAAGAAGAATATTTGGATAATTTGGCTAGCAAAACAAGTAAACACTCCAACTATACTAGCTATTTCCGAAAATCATATATATTTTAAAGCCCAAAATAAAATAAAATAAAAATATAAAGCCTAAGCCTAGAAAGAAGGAAATCTTTCTAGCGATCGATCTGTAAAACAGATCGCGATCGCGATCGCGAGTTTGATTGTGATTTATTTAAATTTCAATTTTGATCGCCATTCTTTTGAATTTTTTTCGATTTTTTTTTTAGTTCGATTTTTTTTTTATCGCGATCTGAAAACAGAAAGAAGATTTTTTGATCGCGACGAGTTCGCGATTCAGATTGTTTCTTTATCGCGAGAGCTTTGATCTTTTCGATTTTTTTTAGTTTGACTTTTTTATCGCGATCTGAAAACAGAAGAATTTTTTTTTTATCGCGACGAGTTCGTGATTCTGAATGTGACAAGAGACTCTGATCGCAATTTTTTATTTTGTTTTGGGGTTTTTTTTTTTTCGGGGGGGGGGGGGGGGGGGGGGGGGGGGGGAATGTTTGGCGAGCGATACAACTTTACCAGATTTGGCGAGTCATTCTGAGAAATCTATTTTGGCGAATGATTTGACGAGTACCATTGGAACAATTTTTTCCTCCAAAATCTGTTATTTTGACTAAAATTAAAAGATGGCTAGCATGGTTGAAGATAATCTTAGCGAGCCAAAATGATTAACATGGTTGGAGCATTAGATTGTTGTTTGCTATCTTATATATAATCACATTATGCTGGGGATTTTGTTTACAAATAATTAATACTATTCTTCATTTTCAAAGTGGTATTCTTATACCCCTTTGCACGGGATGAAGCTTGATGATGATTGGTGGTCCATGGACCTAATTTTTTATTGACCCCCTTCTCGAAACTATTTTCCCAACTAGTACACTTTCCAAACTAATTTAATGGGCGGACCACTTTGCGACACGACAGTATTGGCCGCAGTTGGGGCAATTGTGACCTCTATTATATCTATTATATCTAGGCCATAGATGGCTACTGCGGCCTAAGTTTAACATTTTAATTTAGAATTTTTTTGTTTAAATCTCGAAGTCTGTCTAACTCAAATATGAAATGAATTGGGGTTGCAATTGGAAGTCGTAGTCTCGAAAAAAAAAAGTTGTAAAAAGGCCGTAGTTGGAGTCTGTGGCCAATACTGACGTGTCTAAAAGTGGTTCATCCATGGAGTTTATTTGGGAAGTGGGTTAGGTAGGAAAAGAGTTTTTAAAAACTGGGTTGATTTAGGGGAAAATTCCCATGGAACTAGGTGTCTTTCTTTTCTCTCTCTTCCTCATCAATTTCATTATTTTTTTTTAATGTTTTTAATTTTTTTATTAAAATTATTTCTAATATCATTCTTTTTCTCATATATAGGTTTATCCTAAGGAGTAGATCATTATCATTTGACTGAAAAGTTGGTTTGATCATATCCTCTCCTAGTATGACATACTACTAATCAAATTCTGATTAGGGATGGTGTGTGGTAAGTCCTTCTCTCTTAGGTCATCTTTATTTACTACGATTTTCAACATGTATGTCCCTAATAAATATGTGAATATCACATATACTCTTCACAAATGGAATTTTTTGCCATACTAGGCCACTTTTTGAAATTATTTATAATTTTAGGCCACTTCCCAAACTATTAGTATTTTTGGTTAGTCAGCGTCACATCAGTAGTGGCCGCTATTGAGAATAGCGGCTTCTTCATAACGACCAACACATTGTACTCCCACACATGACAGATTATAGAGGGTATTGTATAATTGCAAAGCACTTGATGTAACTGAGGTCGCTATTGTCAATAGCGGCATTGTCTAACTAAGGTCGTTATTCCCAATAGCGACCTCAGGTGGGCCTAAAAGCGATTGGGCCAACCTGCGGTCGCTATTGAGAATAGCGACCTTAGTTATACGAGGCCGCTATTGATAATAGCGACCTCAGTTACACCAAGTCATGTCCATTATACAATATCCTCTCTATAAGCTGACAAGTGTGAAAGGTCGCTATGAAGAGGTCGCTATTCTCAATAGCGGCCGCTGCTGACGTGGCACTGGCTAGCCAAAAGTGCTAATAGTTTGTGAACTAGCCTAAAATTGCAATTAGTTTCAAAAAGTGGCCTAGTACTGCAAAAAATTCTCACAAATGTGTATTTTCATATTTACCACTAATAATGTGTATCCAACCTCTTAGTTACCCCTTAAGTATAAACTACATTAAAAACATAAAAATATATAAAATATACGATTCTATTTAATAGATTTTATGTTAAATGACCGAAATACCCTTCCTCCACTAGTCAAGTTTTTTCTTCTTACTTTTTTTATAAACTTAATCGACTATAAAACCAACTGAAATACATCAACAATTCTCAATTTTTATTCAGATTTCTTAATAAATGGACAAATTTACATTACATCTTTGTAATTTCTTCTTTTTATCATGTTTTCTAGCCAAATTCGCCACTAATCTTATAAATTTCAAATATAAGTAATTTGAAGCAACTTTTAGGGGTAAATAAGAAATGAGATCATTTGTTAGGGACATATATGAAAATACACATTTTTGAAGAATATATATGATATTAGCATATTTATTAGGGTATTCGGTTGAAAACCCTATTTACTATCTACACTTAGAAGTCACCTCTCTCTCTCTAATCAGATTCTGATTAGGGTTAGGGATGGTGTGTGGCAAGTCCTTCTCTCTCAGGTCATCTTTATTTATTATCTAGACTTAGAAGTCACCACTCTCTCTCTCTCTCTATATATATACACTAGTAATATACACGTACAATGCATATATTAATTTATTTATAAAATTTAAAATAAGAACTCTGATTTATACGTGCGATGCATATCTTAATAAATAGAATTATATATATTTTAAAAAGTAAATGTGAAGACTATAATGGGAGAGTTGGAGGTGCACGTAAGTATGTAGATTTACAACTCCAACTCTTCCATTATAATAGTTCTTATATATTATATTATAGATAGATAGATTGATTGATAAATAGATAGTAATTTATACGTGTGATGCACATTTAATATATTTACAAAAAAAATTAAAGTAAAAAATTTGACATAGTGAGGACTCGAAGTTGAGATCTCATTCACGTTAGTTATGCACGTGCAATGCACACATTGGTAGATTTACAAATTTACAAATGACATTAAGGCCTTCTCTCATTATAATATTAGAGATTAGAGATTAGAGATATATACTAGTAATTTACACGTGTGATGCATGTCTTAATAAATATAGTTTTTTAAAAGTAAAATTCAAGTGTTGTCTGGGTTTGAACCTAAGGCCACTTTTATAATAGATATGCACGTATTGGTAGATTTACAAATGACACTAATGTCTTCTTCCATTATAACATTTCCATTATAACATTAGAGATTAGAGATATATGAATGATGGTATACCCTCTTAATAATCTAACAAATTCCGTACATTGTTGATCAAGTGTATTGAAAATCCGTACATTGTGATCAGACACCATAGGAAATCCGTACATTGTAATCTAACAAATCCTCTTAATAGGGGTTTTGAACCTCAGACAGCATAATTTGGCCTTGTTGGGTAAATGGCTCTGGAAGTTTTTTAAATGTGATCATTTACCTTGGATCCACAGCATCAAGGCCAACTGCTATTCCAACCGACGGTGGTGGGATTTCCCCACCACTATCCATCGCAACGCCTCCCCATTATGGAAGGGGATTTGGAAAGCGGTCGATGCATTCCAATGCAGCATCATCCATGATTGCATCGATGGTTCTAAGACTATGTTCTAGTCTGATCTTTGGATTGGAAATTCCAAACTTGCCTCTTCTTTCCCTGCTCTCTTCCGCCTGGCATCCAATCCCCTAGCCACAGTAGCAGACTCCTGACTCCTTTACCCTAATTGACTCGCAAAGACAATGGCTTATCCCTTTCTCCGACAGTCTTCCGACTCACTTAACTTCTGACTTTAATGAACTCCTGAGATCCCTTAACAATTTTGAGTGGCGGCCAAAAGAAGATATCTCGTGGTGTTGGAACCCGGCGGGGATTTACTCAGTTAAATCTTTTTACCACTTTCTTAACTTTAGAGGCGTCCTCTCCTCTTTCGCTCATTTCATTTGGCAATCTTGTGCTCCCCTCAAAGTTAAAATTGTTACCTGGCTCGCTCTCAACAACAGGCTGCTTACTGTTGAAATTCTCAACAAAAGGAATTTAGCGTGGGGTCAGGTGTGTCCCCTGTGCTCTAATTGTTTAGAGGACGCAGATCACCTGTTTGTTGGTTGCGTTTTCACGCGTCCGTTGTGGAAAATTAGTTCCCTATCATGGGAATTCCCTTCGATTCCTTCCAATTTACACTCATGCTGGTCTACTCTCCCCTCGATTAATAAGTACCACAGATCATGGAATCTATCGGTTCAAATTATTATTTGGACCATTTGGATGGAAAGAAATAAGAGGTTATTCAAACACTGTGCTTCCTCTATCCAACTCATAATAGCAGATTTTTTTTTCTTCTTTAAATTCTGGTCTTCGACGCTTACTATCGAAGCTAGAGACTCTCTTTTCTGTCATAGGCTAGATGACGTCTTTCTATGTCTCTGTACCCTTAATGCTTTATGATCTTTTCTCTTTTACAGTATTGCTTTGGTTTCTCTCTTCTGATTAACTCTATTCTTGTTTCCCTATTCTCTTGTTCGCAGGCTTGAAGATGTTTAGGATCTTCTCTTTTTGCATCTGCGCAGATGTGCATTTTTGCTCGGATTTTGGTTTTGTCCGCGCTTGTAGCACAATAGTTGCTATTTTCTTCTGTACTCCTTTGTTCTTAATCTTATTTCTTTTTAGCTTTTGTGAGCTTCTATTGGCTCTAAGCTGGTTTGTTTGCTACTTATTTTCTGTTGCTAGTGATATTTCTCTGGATGTTGTTATTTTGCCTCTTCTTGGACGGATCCCAGGTCTGTTTCGGGTTTTGGGCTATTATGTTGGATTGGCGCTTTGGTGCGCTCGAAGGAGCGGCCTTCTACTTGTCTCCTGCTATGATGTGTGCTAAGCGTTTTCTGTAATGAGCTTCTATTGGCTCGATTATGTGTCCGTTTTCTGAGTTGTCTTGGAGGAATTTGCCTCCTCTCTTCTTATTGTTGGACTTTGGTAGTACATGCTTGATTCCTCCGTCTTAACTTATTATGAGCGCGTTTTAGCTTCGTTGTTTTTGCCCTTTTATGGCTTCGGTTTGTTCATTGTGGATTGTTGGCCGCGATTGAGTCCCTTAAGGGGTGCAGCTGGATTTCTCCAGTTTGCTTCGCCCTAGATCGGCTCTTCTTTTCCCCGTGGAGGTAGTCTGTCGTTGAGGCCTGGGACATGGCACCTATCGGTGTTCGATTGGTTTTTTGATCCACCGCGTTCAGCCTGCTTGGCGTGTGCCTCTCCCAGCGCTCTCCTTTCGCAGCCTTGCTCGAGCGCATCATCCACCTCGTCCCCACCTTGTCTTAGGGATCGGAGGGCGACTTTGTTCTTGCAGTTGCCATCCAGTTCTGCTGACCAGTCTGTTATCTAGTTGGGTTTCTTCCGTCTGTGTAGTTGTAATTAGTGTTTTTGTAGGTTTTGTTATTGTGCTGCACTCGGGTGATTATTTTTTATTCACCTGTATTGTTTGGTTTTACGACTTGTAAAACTTTGTCTGTACTTCTTTTCATATATATTATTGACTGTTTAGTTGGAGTCTCAAGTGTATTACAACTACATCTCTCTCTCTCTCTCGATTTGCAGGGTTGGCCTTGTTTGATATTGTTACTTCATGGACTAATTGGACTTACAAAAGTCTTTGACGAGGCAGTACATCTGTACATGCAAATTGCTAGCCTCATTTTCTATTTTATATGCTCTCTACGTGCATGGATTTCTTATTATGTTATCTTCTCCTCTCATCTGTACTCCCATCTCTTGTATTCTAACTTCTTGCACACTTCTTGATGTAACTTCTTTCGGGCTTTTCGGCCATGTCTGTGATTGAATAGACAAAAAAGGACGAGAGTTCCAAGCTCATGATAAATAATAGTTCAGAATAACGACTACTGACGCTTAATAAACCGGGATGGAAAAAGAGTGAAAATATTTGACATCTCAGCCACAATATTTGATATTTCACACAAACAGAATACACACAGATAATGCAACCAAAACTGCCACGCTAGGCATTCAGAGGAATTGTCATGAAAACAATAAACCATTGATTAAAAACATTAACAGTAAACAACAAGAATGAAACTGTTCAGTTCCCGGGAGTGATAAATAGCAAGATTGATAACGAAACACTCAGGCCTTCTCGTTAGTCGTTATCAGAGATCTTGAGCTGTGAGTAGACTGACGTTCCCCTAACCGGACAAGTACATCTCTGCAGATAAAAAGTGGAAGACAAGTGATGAGAATCGCAAGAAACACTTTGGTGCGTACATGAGAGAGAAAACATAGATCAATTTGGGAGGTATTATCAATGTCACATAAAGAAATCCTCTTGTTCAGTTAGATAAAACTATTGACTGAAGGTAAATTGCAAACACTGAAGTAAAAAAGGCAAACCTCAAATATCCCGGTCAATCAATTTTTTTTATCAAAAGCATCCAGTACAGAATATATATCCCATATGGATACATTTCTTAATTGAAATATGTCAATCATTCAAAGCAAAAACTGAAGCTAGCAGAAAATCTAAAAGATAAGCAGTTGACGGAAAATACTACTGAGGATAACAATGAGAGGAAACAAGATCTCTAGAATACTAAAGAGAGAAACTCTTCCCAAAAAAAAAAAAAAAAAACCAAACGAAAAAGAAACCCTAGATCGCCGATTGGGGAGGGGGGAGGACTCCATCGCCACCTTCCCCCCCCCCCCCCCCCCCGCTATCAGCGCGGTGTAGATGTCGTCGGAGGCTTCGACTAGAGCTTCTCGATTTGATGTTTTTTTTAGAGGCGGTCAGCGCGGCGAAAGATAGCGACGTCATGTGGCTGGCATCGAGGGTGGTTGTTGCATCGTCGGGTGATGTGGAGGCGGCATCGCGACGGCCTTGATGGCTGTCGTCAGAGGGAGTTGCTGTCGACGGCGATTGGTGGTGCTGGCGATTAAGGTGGATCGTCGGGGTACTGACGACGTCGAGGGAACTTTGATGGGTGCCGTCGAAGGGAGTAGCTTTAGTCGGTGATTGGTGGTGCTGGCGATGATCGTCAGCTGTTGATGGTGTGGTCTGCCAGCGAACGAGATGGTTCGGCACTGCTCTCAGTGATCGGCTGGCGATTCAGCAGGTAAGTGGTGGGGTGTTAGCGTCAACGCGAGGTGAGGTGGTCGAGCTCGAAGGGGCGTCGAGAAGGGGGATGGGGTGGTGATGGCTAAAGGTGGCTAGGTTGGCCGGGGTGGTCAGGGTTGGCCAAAGAAGAAATTAGGGGAAGGTGGAAAATTTGAGATTGATTGATTGATTGATTGAGATGACTGATTGATTGATATTTTAAATTTGAATTTCAAATTAGGGTTTGAAATTCAAATTATATATGGGGATGAGATATGGGGGAAGATTTGGATCATGTTTGAATTTTAATTTAGATTTTTGAAATTCAAAACATATAGGAGAGTGTTCTTGTTGATGAATTTTGAATTTCAATTTGGGTTTTTGAAATTCAAATTCAAATTTGTTTTGTAGAGTGGAGGTGGAGAATTTAACGAAATTTGATTTTCAAGATAGATTTTTGAAATTCAAGTTATAGATTGGGGAGCAGGAAGAGATCATCTTTATGTAATCTGAATTTCGAACTAGATTTTGTTTGAAATTCAAATTATATTTGTGGAGAGATCGGCGAGTTCAAGCGTCACATGTGTTAGGCGGTGGTGTTAGTTGGTGGAGAAGTTCGTCAGCAGTACCAGCCTATCGGTTGAGAACTACGACTGCTGTTGATGGCTAGATTTGACGCAATCGGAAGATGGCATCGAGGTGGGGGTGGTTTGGCGGATTCACGACGGCAACGTCGTTAGGAGAGGAGTAAGCATACTAGCAGGAGATGGTGGCTGTGGTTATTGCCATAGTGGACGTTTGGGGGAATGTGAAGGGAGTCTCTAGTGTGGAGAGATATTTTGATGAATTTTGAATTTCAGATTAGATTTTTTGGAATTCAAATTATATCTGGGGGGTTGGGTGGGAGAACATGGTGCAGAGATTTTGTCTACAAGTTTAGCTAGGCGATAGACTAGTTAGGAATGTAGGCTTAGCTTTGTAATTGTTCTCCATTGTTCCGTTTTAGGAACATATAGATGTATATTATTGTACTACTTGTTTCGTTAATTATTGATTAACAAAGCGATGACGAGGTCACCTTTTTCTATATAAAAAAAACAAGATCTCTACATGGATCTAATTCAACTATAAAAGGTTTATTTTACAGTCCATGAAGTGATCATTTGGAGAGACGTAGGAAAGAAAAAACTACATCAAATATACGGTGGTTGTTCGCTCATAGTTGAAATATTACATGTGACCGCCTAGTAATGGCTGGAAAGTGATGATCAATTATCTTTTCACAGTATAGGATGACTTATTCAGGATAATGTGCAAATTGAGACAGATCTCTAGGCACTTTTCGAATAACATAAATGCAGTTTTCAAGTAAGTAAAGAGAGTTTTCTGATAAAATAAATGACCGATGATGACGTATAGTTCAAAATGTTCGACAACCGAAAAAATGTCAAAAATCAGCATAACTCAGATGAAGGTGTCAAGGCGTATTAGTAATGAAACACTAGGAACAAAGGAATGACTGCCAATATAAAAGATTTAAAGCTCCAACTAAGGATAATATGAGGGATACCAATAAAGATTGTCTGGGCATATGCAATAAACACCAGCAGCAGCCAACCCGAATGAAACAAAACCAGAAGATAGACATACAGAGACTCGAAATGAGGTGGTCAAGGAATTAGATGGTAACTTTAACAGAAGATTATGGAGACAAAATGGTACAGGTCAGAAGTACAGTTAGTTGAGGAATGAACTAGTAATAAGAAATTAAGAATCACCTGATTCAAAATAAGGGTATACTGAACATCATCACATATATTTTTTTAAAAAGTGAACAGTTCCAATAACTCTAAATTCTATTCGACTAAGAAACGGTGATTGTATTGAAAATTTAAAAATGACAAGAACTGTATACTTACAGATTTTGTTAAATGCTACGATATCACAGCTCTGGATATACTCATTTGCTGGTTCAGCAGTGAGATGCTCCTCGATAAGGGTATCAACTGACACTAGGTCGTCCACAATGGTCATCATAATCTGCAATTTTTTGATACCATAGCCGACTGGCACGAGCTTGGCTACATATTCATAAAAATCATTTAGTAAGCAAGATAACTGGAAATAAATTTAGGATTCATCAATGTTACAAATAGCTATGCTTAGTAAGCTATGATATTATATATATATATAGTGACGAAGAGAAGACACGTACAAGCACCCCAAAGCAAGCCCTCCATCTGAAGACTTCTAACAGCTTCTTCAAGCTTTTGCATGTCAGTTTCATCATCCCAGGGCTTTACATCCAACAATACTGAAGACTTCCCAGCTGTTCGCATAAAAGGTTTTGAAACATTTAAATTAAAAGGAGAAGAAAACAGAGTGCAACAAGTTTATATCTAACATTTCTACAGCAACATTGTGATTGTCAAACTAGCTTTACATTCTTTCTTCTTTCCAGAAGCCTTAACAACAGCAGCACGATCCTCAGCAGCCTTCTTTTCCTCTTCTGTTTCCTCACCAAAGAGATCGACATCACTATCATCATCATCTTCAGCAGGAGCAGCCTGAAATTTTAAAAATACCCATAATTATGTCAGAACAAAAAGAAAAGATTTAGTCAATAGATCCTTGTATATTCACAGTGAACATCTTGTTATACATTTAGAGTCTATAAAAGTGGACTAGCTACACTTCAAGTAAATCATGATAATGTAGGAACACCCATTTTGACCAAACAAGTAATCCTATAGATAGGTATGATGCCTAAATAGCAAATCAAGTGACATTGCAAAGCATTTTGAAAACCTTTTTACATGTTCCTGTTCTTTTAAGAAAAACATAAATATGTAAGGATGAGAGCGAGGGAACTTTGAAGTAATGAATTATAACTACTTTAATCACTGTACATTTTTAAAATCGTCACTGTACGTACTTTAGAATTCTCACTTTTCATTAAAACAAGATAACACTTGAATTTACAAAGATGTCATTTTCAAAAGCTAACCAAATTCACAGAAAATGTTGGTCACAAGCTATTTTCAAAGTTTGCTAATGTCATATTATGCAACTGGAATTGCAAGAAAAAGGGTAGCAGTAAACTCAGCCAGAAAAAGGGTAGCAGTAAACTCAGCTGCAACATAGGCAGAAACTTCTGATTTTGTTGCATGTACAACTTTAACAAAAACCTTTATTTTCCTATACACAATCGTTATTGACCAAATATGCCAACAAAGATGAGTAATTTGACATCACGCTAAGTTGAAAGCATCTTGCAACCATGTATACCATAAGTTGCAATTGACAAAAAGGGTATTTGTAACTTTAGTCACTGACCCTAACAAAATTCACAAACGAACCAGACATCCCTTTAATACAACAACAATGCAAAATTGCGCTCAAAACTAAAACTACAAAAATTGCCCTCAAATGGAATTTATATCTTACCTTGTCGGCTACAGCAGGATATGCTGGAGCATCTGCCACCACAGCCCCTTCAATCTTCACACCCTGACCCTCCGCAGAAACACCACTATAAAGCAAACAAACACAAGCGAGGCTCAACCAATCATTACGAAAAACAATAAAACACAGTAATCTATCAATCTGATTAATAAACTACACACCTAATCCTTATGAGAGCATCAATATGCTTGTACCACCTAGCAACATTGACATACTCAGACGACAGCAATGCAGGGATCACGGAAAATACGGCAAGATCATCCTTTGGTGCATGGTAGCTGCAATTTTTTTTATAAAAAAATTAAATATTACACAATAAACAAAATAAAAAGCAATGCGCTAATGTAAGTATCAACGAAGACGAACCCAGTAATATAACAGCAAGAAGGTACTCGTCGAGCTTCTTAAGCCCAGCTGCCGAGTTAACCGCAGGGAGAGTTACTGCCATTACTGATCAAACAATCTGCGATCTATAAGAAGCATAAATTAGCACCAATTGCCAAGGTTACTTCTTTTTAATCATCATTAACCCAAAAATTACAGCAACAAAAAACCTAAGAAGCTCTAAAATTTCTGAAATTCCCAATCACAAATTCCCATTCTATAAAATAGAACAGCATTACGTTAAGATTTTGGCATTAATTTAGTCATAAAAACTATACTATCCAAAAAAAAAATTAGGATTTAGATGGATCTAGCAAAAAGAAACCGTAGATTCCAATAATCGTAATGGATTTAGAAGGGAATCGAATCGAATACCTTCGGATCTGAAAATTGAATGTGAATAGAAAGCAAGAGTTTGAGGAAGAAGATGGAGATGAGATATTTAGAATGCATTTGGTTTGTTGTTTTGAAAATATTTTTTCTGAAAATAGTTTTTTGAAAACAGTTTTCTGAAAATGAGAGTGTAAAAGCTGTTTGGTAATATTGTTTATGAAAATAGTTTTTTAAAAATAAGAGTATAATGTATGTATAGGTTTGGTTGTATGAAAATACAGTATATAGTATATATACTCTGATACATACATGTTGTATACATATACATACATACTGATATATAATAATATAAAATATTATATTATAATAAACATATTTAATAATATACATATATATAATAATATATAATCATTATAATAATATATGTGTAAAAACAATATATTCAAATTATATATTAAACAATTTATTATAATAATAATAATATATATAACAATATATAATAGTAATATATAATAATAATAATATATATTATAATAATAATAGATTATTATAATAGTATATATAAAATAGTATATTTGAAATAATAGTATATATAAAATAGTATATATAAAATAATAATATAATATAATATATATAATAATAATATAATATAATAATAGTATATATAATAATATAATATAATAATAGTATACATAAAATAGTATATATAAAATAATAATATATTATAATAATTGTATATTATATAATAATATAAAATAATTTATTATGATAAGTATATTTAATAATATACATATATATAATAACTTATAATAATTATAATAATATATATGTAATAATAATCTATTATAATTATATAATAAACAATTTATTACAATAATAATAAATTATATAATAATATATATAACAATATATAATAGTAATATATAATAATAATAATATATATTACAATAATAATAGATTATTATAATAGTATATATAAAATATTGTATATGAAATAATAATATATATTATAATAATATTATATATATAGGGAAAGCTTCGGTTGTGCACGCGTGTGCACTAGGCCTTCGGGCGTTCATATCAACGATCCGAACCATTCACATTGATCTACACATCTAAATTAGTCTAAATATGTAAAATCAAATCATTTGAAATTCTTTTACCCATCCATTGAAGCGTTACAAAATTGTATGGCTGAAAATTATTGTTTTTTATAGTCACATGATGGATGGGTAAATGAATTTCAAATGATTTGATTTTATATATTTAAACTAATTTAGATGTGTAGATCAATGTGAACGGTTCGGATCGTCGATATGAACGCCAGAAGGCCTAGTGCACACGCCGTGTGCACTAGAGGAGTGCACACGCCGTGTGCACTAGAGGAGTGCACAACCGAAGCTTTCCGTATATATATATATATGCCGTGTGCACTAGAGGAGTGCACAACCGAAGCTTTCCGTATATATATATATATATATATATATATATATATATATATATATATATATATATATATATATATATATATATATATATATATATATTAAAAAATATAAATAATAATATAATATATATATATAATAATAATAATAATAATAATAATAATAATAATAATAATAATAATAATAATAATATATGTAACAATAATATATTATAAATATATATATATAACAATATATTATAATAATAGTATATTATATAATAATATATATAATAATATATAATTGTAATATATTATATATTAATATATATAATATATATTAGTAATATGTAATAATAATATATATAATAATAATATAATATAATAATAGTATATATAAAATAATTATATATATAATAATAATATAATATAATAATAGTATATATAAAATAGTATAAATAAAATAATAATATATACAATAATAATGTATATAATAATAATATAATAACAATAATAGTATATATAAAATAGTATGTATAAAATAATAATATATTATAATAATTGTATATTATATAATAATATAAAATAATTTCTTATAATAAACATATTTAATTATATACATATATATAATAACATATAATAATTATAATAATATATATGTAATAATAATATATTATAATAATATATTAAATAATTTATTATAATAATAATAAATTATATAATGATATATATAATAATTATAATAGTAATATATAATAATAATAATATATATTATAATAATACTAGAATATTATAATACTATATATAAAATAGAATATATGAAATAATAATATATATTATAATAATAGTATATATATATATAAGCAAACCACAAAAGCCTTATAATAAAACCCTGGGTCTGTTTGGTTTGTTGTTTTGTTTTGTTTTGTTTTTTTTTCTAAAACCCCAAAACCCGTTTGGTTAGGTTGTTTTGTGAAAATAGTTTTCGCTAAACTCCACTTCAACTATTTTCTATTTTTTCACATCCTCTCTCTAAATATATTTATATATTATTATTATTATTGTTGTTGTTGTTATTATTATTATTATTATATATATATATAATAATAATAATAATAACAACAACAATAATAATAATAATAATATATAAATATATTTAGAGAGAGGATGTGAAAAAATAGAAAATAGTTGAAGTGGAGTTTAGCGAAAACTATTTTCACAAAACAACCTAACCAAACGGGTTTTGGGGTTTTGGGAAAAAAAACAAAACAAAACAAAACAACAAACCAAACAGACCCAGGGTTTTATTATAAGGCTTTTGCGGTTTGCTTCGGGTTTCGGGTTATTGGGGGTGGTCTTCGGATCCGTAATGGAGGAATTTAGATGGGCTTGGTTGGATTGGTTTTATAAGAGCATCCACAGTCGAGTAAGGTAAAATTCGAAGAATTGCTGTATTCGTTGAAAAGGTAAAATCTATATAATAAATTACAAAGAAAGCTATCAAGTGGCTCACAATCAATCCCTCCCAAAATCAAAGGCCCATATCAAACCTCACAAAACACATTTTCCCTCCAAAACTCCAATTCAAATATCCCACCCAAAACAACTCCTATATTTATTTAATCATTTTTTTTTCCTCTCTCTCTCTCCTTTCCTCCTCTATTCAAAAAATTAAGAATTTTTTTAAAAAATTTTTTAAAAAAAATTAAAAAACTAAAAAAAATTAAAATTTTAAAAACTTTAAAAATAATTCAAAAAAAATCATATAATATGTTTTTTGCTCTATGTTTGCTACTTTAATTAATTTGTTGGACCTCCAAAACTATTTTATATGATCAAATAAGGTGCACCGTGCCGAAGACGTGTCGTAGGCACGTGTCAACGGGCAAACCTAGTAAATGCATATAATCGAAAAAAATGAAACAATGTGAGAAAAAAATTAATTTAAATAAATTTTATTTCTCAGAAACCAAAAATTTAATATTAAAATAAATTGGACGAAACATCCGAGGAAGGAAAAAAATCATATCAAATTTTACATCGGACGAAACATCATTCATCTGAAGTGAATTTAGAAATTTTTTTTTTTGGATATTTTTGGATTTTTACGGAAATTTTTAAAGGGTTTGAAAAAAAAACGCTTGGTGCCTACATGGGACGAAACATCATGTTTCGTCCAGGTTTTTAAAAAAAATTAAGTTGTTAATTATGTTTTTCATTAACTAAACTTAATTAATTAACTAATTTATTTAACTAAAAGTTTAATTAAAATACATACTACATTAGTTAATTAACTAAATTAGGAGCTTAAGTTTTTTTTGTTTGTTTTAATTTTTTTAATAATTCAGGATTTAATCGGATGAAACATCATGTTTTGTCCAATGAAAAAAATAAAAATAAAATATTACGGACGAAATATCATGTTTCGTCCGATCATTTAAAAAATAATTAAATAATGCAGACGAAACATGATGTTTTGTTACGCATAAAATGCATAAAGCTATATCTGAAGCTATTTTTACCTTTCTCCTGTAGCGAAAAATGCATAAAATGACAAAATGCCTCATGAGTGCAGCATCTACCTGACGAGTGTGGATGCTCTAATGGGCCTAGTTTGTTGTGTTTTGCTAACAAAACACACTTGGAGCATCCCCAATGGTACCATCTCCATCCCCATTTTGGGGTTCCATTTGGGCATATTCCTTAGAATATGTTATTTTGGTTTGGGGTGCTCCAATGGTACCCCATTTTGGGGTTTCAAATATTTTGTTTGTAATTTTTTTTGCACAAAATAATTTATTTGAATGCAAAAATATAATATAAATAATTTTAAAAAATAATACAATTACTTAGAAATAGATAATACCCTAACTAAGAAAATAAATTATACAATTATTGATTCTTATTATTAATTTCTACACTTAAAACGGATCTGGAAGATATCTAATATTCGTCTCATATTAAAGATCTCGTTGAAAAATTAACAATAGTATAATTATTGTCTATTATTGTCTATAAATAAAAAACTCAAATGAAGTTTAATGAAAGAAAAAAAAACAAATAGTATAAATGAGGGGAGAGGTGTTTTTTTTTGCAAAAATACCTATGGGGTCACTTTTGTGGGAAGATAAATAGAGCCGCATATTTGGCAGTCCATTGGGATTGCTCTTACGCACAGGAGAAAGCCTCGTGTATCCTCCGCTAATACAGAGAGTAACTCCACATCAGAAATGTTTACCTATAGAATGTCTATGACTGACTGATTTCCTTCCTCAGTATGACTGCACTCAAGTTTCCATCACGACAGACATGTTGAATGGTCTCGATAGTAAGACCCTAACATGAGCTTGATATCATGAAAGATAGAGGCTTTGAACTTGTAACTACTATTTTCGCTATTTTCATTTTTTCTCCTTTTGTAATATTTTTATTGTAATTGAATAAAATACCCTGTTTTCTTTCTTTCTTGATTATTTTAATTAAGATTTTGTTCATGAAATTCTTCGTTCTTCTTGTTGAGCTGTTCTCATTGATTCTATTTTTATTCTATTTAATTGTGAGTGTTTTTATTTGAACCATATTGATTTAGATCTATCTCTTATTGAACCCTACAACCCAATTCCATTTGTTCTTGACTCAAAACTGTTTTTATTGGACCCTAAATTACCAACCCAGTACCCTAATTGTACCCTATAAATACAACTCTACTGCAAATCCTAAAAATTGTGCAATTTCGAAATCCTAGCTGCTTTTTCTCTTTCCTCTCTTTCTCTCTCCTTGTCGTTCTCTCTTTCCCTGTAGTTTCCCGCCTAAATCACCGACACCCCCCTTCCGTCGTCTTCTCCGGCCATCCCCCAACTCCGGCGACCCCCCCTCGTCGCCACTCCCTCCCATCGACCTCCTGTCGACACCGCCACCGCCAGAACACCCCCGAAACCCCCTGCTCCTCCTTCTCTTCCGCTCTCGTCGACAGCAGTGCCGGTCACCGCTGCTGCTGTTTGGTTCCTCCCGACCCCAGTTGCACTGCTCGACCTTGCCAGCGACGTCGCCCCCTTGGCCATGGCTGTAGCTGCTACCGCTGCTGTCTCTTTGAGTTATTGTGTTTTGTTTGGATTGCTTTGTGCATGTATTATACACGTGCTAGTTTGTGTGTTTGTGTGTTTGTGAGTTCGCTGCTTCGGGATCCTTATCCTATTATTCATGGTATTCATTTTCATCGTTTATAAGGCAAGTCACTGTCCTCTTGAATTGTTAATTGTATCAAATTTAAGTTTTGTTGAAACTCTTGCAAGTAGATCACTTTGTTATCGTATTATATATTGTTCATCTCTTTCGTTGGGTCTATTGAAGGTTTACACGAGCTAACCCCAATTTACTTAACATCGTGCCGCTTTTGACTCTAAAGAATGAATCTTTCATGCATTCATATAGAATTGAGAGTAGGGTTGTTCATATAATTGAGACACAAATAAATTATTGTAGAGGGAATTGTTAGATTGTATGTTGTTTGATCGATTGATGGTTGATTGATGATAAATTGATGTATGAGTGTGTTCTAATTTTATTTATCATGTTTTGACACCCTTCATGCTGATTGTATAATTTATTGACTAATGGAATTGATACCCATCATGTTTAAATTAATTTATTTCATAAAAACTACCCAAAACCTGTATATTGCTTGTTGGCCTGTATGTTGACTGCTAGTTTTGAACCAGTAAATAATCTTAAAATGAATTACTTTCTGAATATGAATTGTAGCCTTATCTTTCTAGTTTCTAGAACATCTTGAATTTCTAAATTCCTAGTTGTGTAGCAAAAGTTGTGCCCGTTTTACTACAGTTGTGTTTTTACTTTCAGATTTTCAAATTCTTGTATTTTGCATGTTCACAATAAAGAGGCTGATCAAATGATAAGATTTTGCTCTGAAAATTTCCAGATTGTTAGTTATCATGTTTAGGAGTCTAAAAAATATTTTTAATGAATTTAATATTGAGTTTTTATTGTTTCCAAAAATATAACTACATAATATTGAATTTCTGCCTGAACATGAAATTTGTAAACAACAATGTGTTTGACCTAGCTACTGTTGTCGAATTTTGTAAATATGCGTTGGAACCGCGTGGAAGTCTAGTTTCCAGAATTTCTAACGGATTCAGTTTTCGAGTTCTGAAACAGCGGGAAACTGCATTTTTGTACAGACCACTCTTGCTGTCCAGAATTTCACTTTTCAGTTTTAATAGAATAATTGTTCCTATATTGTAGTCTTGCACGATTTAGAGTGTGTATATTGCATTGCATGATCCTAGTATCTTATTGTCATCATTTCAATTGTCCTACTTCATGTTATCATCTTATTGTTCCTTTATTGTTACTATTGTTCACCCAATGTCTCAAATTACATATTGTATTGTTGTATTGATAAAATAATTAACAAGCCGAGGTTTAAGGGAATGACTTGAGTAGTGAGTAGTATAGTGACTGTGTCGGCCAATTATCGATTGGTTGTGTAGCGCTGACTACGACACCCCAATCTCTCGTATATTGCATCAATGAATCGTATCAATGAACCATATCAATGTATCGTATCAGTGAATCATCATAATGTATCATGCAACAATATTGTATCGTATCAGTGATTATCGTACCGACACATGATCTATAGAATTCACCACTAAGTCTAAACAAAATTGATTGTATGCATCGAACCAGTAGTATGGGATGCAGTAGTACATGCATTATTTAGGATTAAAATAATTAAGAGACATAAGGATTGACACAACATCGATATTACATATTGTACATCATTGTTCCTATGATACCAAATATTGTTTAAGTGTTATTGATATCATTGAATATTGTTATCGAATATTGAATCATTGTTTATTCCAATGCATCATTTACCATGATATTGTTTATTGATTATTGTCCCATGTTATTGATTCCTATTGATCCATTGATTCATTGTTATACCATTATTCCATTGTTCCTTGCTTTCTCTACTTGTTGTCCATGACTTGCTCTAAGGACAATTTTTCTCCTCTTTTTAGATGAAGCGTACACAGGTAATGGGGGAGAATTGCCTGCTGGAATTGGAGGACAAAGAATCTGAAGATTTAATGCTTTTTAATTGCTTATTATTTTATTGAACTTAATGTATTGAGACTTGTTATTATTTGTGATTGGATTATTATTATATTGGGCTTATGTCCCAGATTTTATTATTATTTCCAGACATTATTTTATTGTATTTGGCTATTTTATATTACTTCATTCCAAATATTATTGTTCATGAGATTACTATTATTGCCTGCGTAATTGTTCTGTATTGATTATATTGTTGAGTTGATTAAATAGCTTATGGGTGACGTTGGTCGTTCGTTGTGTCATGTGCTCATATTCCGTATTTTTGGGAAGCGGGGCGTGACAGAACCGAAACCTCTGATCACTTGATTGAGCACATGACTGGAACCACCTTCAATAGTAAGAGAACCTTCATGTCCAATGATATGGATGGACTTGAGGGCCATCCTCCAAGCTCGATGCTTGATAGGTTTGGAAGTGACTGGATACCCACATACAAGCAATGCAAGCTCATACCCATCTTTTTCGGGCCCCCAAGCTTTTCGGTCTGGGTCGTGTAAACATTTCACACCCACCTGGTCTAGGTGGGCTTGAAGTTCTTCCACTCTACGTTGTGAGTCCTCACTAAGACAATGTCTAAAAGTTGGTCTCCACGAACTCCTTTTTCATGCTTTGGCAACCTTACTATGTGACTGTGTTGTGTGTTCATATAAATCTCAGAACATTTCCTTGAGGGTGTGTGCTCTGCACCATTTGTCCCACCAGAATTTAGTCAGACAGCCGTTACCGATGAACAGAGTAACTCAACTGTTAAATGGATCATAAGCCTTAGAGATCCCTCTTTAGAACTAGGGGACTCTGGGGCTAACTCTAAATTCCAGATTTAGTGTGCCTTTTCCTTGTAAATAGGCTTGGATAAAGTTCTGCCGCCCTTCCACGTTGGGATGAAACACCTTCCACCACCACTTTCTAAGGAGGGCCAAGTTCATGTCTCTGAGGTCAATGATGCCTAGCCCCCCACGTATCTTCTTCATGCAAGCCTTCTTTCATTCAATGAAATGATATCATCTCTTATCAATGTCAGCCCCTTTCCATAAGAAACACTTTCAAACTCAATCGATTCTATTGATAACTCATTTGGGAATTCCAGAGAAAAACATATAATAGGCTGGTAAGTTAAACAAAACAGCGTTAATCAACGTGACTCGCCCTCCTAGTGATAGAGACATGCCTTTCCACCTAGCTAACCTATTCTCCACCTGGTTGATGATCGAGAACCAGTATAATTTCTTAAGCCTACCTAGTCTAACTGGTAGCCTGAAGTATTTGATGGAGAAGCTTTCCGTCTTGCAGTTCAGGGTCAGTGCATGTTCCTATGCCTCCTTCGCAGACAGAGTAATTGGAATCAGGTTGCTTTTGTGGAAGTTGACCCTAAGTCCAAATTAGACTTTAAAACTGTATAGTACACCCTAAAATTTGATTATTTCCCCCTAGGTTGCCAATTCCAAATAGTAATGTGTCATCCGCGTATTGTAAGATCGTACAACCCGATCGATTTCTCCCCCTTCCCCCCAGCCACTGGCCAAATCCTACCTTCCCGTCTGCAATTATCCATTATGGATTTGATAACATTCCCAACT
Organism: Hemerocallis citrina; assembly: GCA_017893485.1. Lineage (NCBI taxonomy): Eukaryota > Viridiplantae > Streptophyta > Magnoliopsida > Asparagales > Asphodelaceae > Hemerocallis > Hemerocallis citrina. The sequence goes on along the minus strand of CM030360.1, from coordinate 257,674,865 downwards.
ATAGTGAACAAGATGGGGGTCCCTTGTTGCAGATCTCTTCTGCAGAAAATGGTTGTCTCGTGCCTCCGTTAACCAAGATGGTTGTCCTACTAGTAGTGAGGCAGTGGCTGATCTATGTGTTCCACTTATCCGCAAACTCTCTGCCTTTTGAGTGCTTTTATTAGGTAGCCTCATTCCATCAAATCATAGGCTTTCTTAAAGTCTAGTTTCAGCAGGTAACTACTGTAATTAAAGATGTGATATTGATGGATTATTTCTTCTGTTGAAACAACACAGTTTAGAATGAAATATCCTTTGATGAAACTGGTATGCTCCTTATTGATTAACCTATCCATTATCCCTTATAGTCTGTTAACGAGAATCTTGGTGATTATTTTGACCGAATAGTTCTGGAGGCTTATGGGCCAAAAATTCCCTACTCGAGATGAGTCTTCGGTTTGGGAATAAGGACAACTTCAACAAAGTTAAATCTATCCAACTTGAGTCCGTGGTCGTAGACTTCTGCAAGAACTGACAACTGGTCGTCCTTAATTTCCTCCCAGAAAGTGTGATAGAAAATAATCGGGAATTTGTCTGGACCCGGCGCTTTCTCTGTACCCATCTATGAGATTACCTCCTTAGCCTCCTCTTCCGTGAACTGGGCTTCAATAGCCCTCAGAGCTTGTGTGAGCTCTTCTGAGTTATCCTGCCATAAATATGTTCTGAGTGGCACTCTAAACTTTGCTTTATGCCCAAAAAGGTTTCTGTAATTAGTTTGGAACACCTGTTTGACTTCTTCTTCTTCATGTACCTTGTCGGCCTCCATTTGGACCGAGAGGATGAGATTGGTCCTTCGGGGTGCACTAGTCGCACGGTGAAAGAAATCAATATTCGCATCTCCCTCTTTGAGACACGAAATTCTAAAGCGCTGTTGTCATTTGGTTTCTTCCTGTTTGTACAATTGTGCTATGTCTTCCCTTAGTTTAAGCAGCATGTTATGCTCATCTTGCGTGAGGTCTATAGTCTCCTCCATTCTTTCCAACTCATTAATGTTAGCCAGAATGGTCTCTTTAGCTTTCCAGATTGTGGTGACTCTAGTTTGATTCCATTTCCTAAGTTTAGACCGGAGTATGCATACTTTTTCATGTCAGATTGCTATTGCTTCTGTTCCCTGCATTGGACGAGCCTAATTCTCCATAACTAGGTGATGAAAGCCTTGAATTTTCAACCAAGCCTTTCTCAAATCTAAACGTAGCATGTTTCCTAGGCTTCGCCTCTCCGGATAAGAGAATAATGGGGATGTGGTCCGTAGTAGGTCTCTACAGTGATTTCATGAAAGCAAGCGGAAATTTAGCCTCACACTCCAAGGAGACCAAGACATGTCGAGTTTCACCATAATAGAGGCCACTTGCATATTAGACCAGATGAAAAGTCTATCTAAGATTGGAATGTCAACTAGATCCAGATCCGTAATAACCCGATCGAATTCATCCATGTCGATGTTGCTAGAACCTCTACTTCAGTGTTCGAATGCGAATCTAGTGATATTGAGTCCTTACCAACCACCCATTGGTTTTACTAACAACTGCGGATATCCTGGAATTCTGTCCAGAACGATGTTTTAGAAGACGCAATGTTGGGGCCGCACACAACTATGATCATTTGAACCTAGTTATTCGTCTGATGCTGGAGCCGGATAGATAGCGAGAATTCGACAAGGATCTCATATAGGCAAGTAAATAAACCAGGATTGAAACCAATGAAAATCCCACCCAATATGTCATTGGAGGGGCGGACTTTCCTTTCTTTAATCTACTCCCTTACAACCTCTTGAGTCTAACGGTTTGAGTGAGTTTGGTTTCTTGTAGGCCTACAATATATACTCTGGATGTGTTGATAACATCCCTAACCTCCCCCCCCCCCTACCCCACCGCACCCCAATCACTTAACATTCCAGATAAGGACATTCATCGATGACAGGTATAGGGTTACGTGTCATGGTGGGCCCTAAATTCATTCCTAGATGTACTCTATCTAATTCCCACCCTCTAATGTTTTTCAAGAGAATGGTGTTATGCTCTTTATTGTCCACCGCTAGGCCACGTGTTTTAGCAAGTATAAATACCTCATTATCATATATGTAATTAAAAATAGATGCTAACAAATTACGCATACCTCCACCGTTGAGCTTGGAAGTTTTGGCGGCTGTAATAATCTCCAAGTATTCCCCTAAGGACTCCTCATGAACCCCCTTTGATACTTTATGCACCTTGAATCCCGTAGTCCTCCGTTGCAATCCATAACTAGACTAGAAGTTGACTCTAGAAGGGTGGAGGGGACCATCTCGGGAGTGGGAACCACGATTGTCATTTCTTTCCTCGTGATGGCATGCAGTGTATCTTCGACCATCTCCTTTGAGTAGTCAGAATCCTCTTCCGAATATGGGTCTTCGTCTTCTAAGTTGAAACATTCTTCGTCACTTATATTAGTGAGTGAGTGAACGATATAGGAGTGGGTAATGCAGCTGTATGACCGGGCTTGAAAGAATGAAGGAATTACTCATGGATTTTTTTCTCCCGTATCCTTGCTCGACCCCACCTTAGGCCTACCGGAAACTTCATTTGTATCTTTTAGTAAAACAGGCCCACCCACAATTTTAGAACTCAAAGACTTATAATTGGACTCCTCCATGGGCCCAACCCCAACCCCAAACCCATTAATTAACTCAAGCCCAATAGAAAGTATATTCAAATATTGCTCAAAGCAGGACCCCTTTTTGGGCCCTAGCCCAGTACACACTGCAGAGGAGTCACGCGCATCGCCTGTACTAGGTTTCGAACAACGCGCCTGGCCATATGATATGTCAGGAGGGAGGGACTTGAGGCAACTGACAGGGGGAACCGAGGGGACCTTAGGGTAATTTAGAGAATTCACCCTTGCCTCTGTCTTCTTCTTCGTTTCTCTTTTTATTTATTCTTTTTCATGTACCTTTCTTCTTCCTGCTTCTTTCTCTCTCTCTTTCTCTCTCTTTTTCTAGCCTTTTTCTCTTTTGTTTCTCTCCTTTTTTTTTCTTCTTCAGAGCCACTTCCTTGCTCCCCAGCCAAGTCTGCCACTCCGAGTCCATTTCCACTTTTGTGAAGAACTCCTTCGCCTTTTCGTCCTTGACCCAAATCAAATTCATGGATTTATTTTGATGTAAAAACTCTTTCTTTGCCCTTTATAGCCTCCTTTACCTGCCTCTCCATGCTAAGGGGCTCATATTTGACCCTTTTATGTATGACATTGTTCCCCTTAACACGTTCTACACCATCTTCCTTGTTGGGGCTATCTCGACTGTTGGGGTCTTCTAAGATTTCTCTTTGGTGTTTCCTGGTCAGTGGATCTGATCTTTGGATCATGGCTCTCTAAATTTGTTGTTAGTTTTGCCACCATCGACATTTTCTGATGCCCCTCCATGGCTTTAGCCACCCTGATCACCTCCCTGTGAGCCCTATCTCATGGACACCATCGATTGTTGTGTCCAATGTCAACTCCATCGTAGCTACCTGCTTGTATAACCTATCGTCTCTTTGAGCTGAAGAGCTTGCTCTTAGGGTCCTACAACCTCTCTATTTACCTTGTGCTCTGCCTTTACCTCTAAGACGAAGTGTATGATGTATGCTTCCTCGTATGTGAAGCATTTGTCGAATCTTAGCATGAGTTCAACATTTGGTCTTCGGATTTGGACTATTGCCAAGATTAGATTTAACTTCCTTGTTGTTCTATGGTCGACTTGAACCACCAATCTAAAGTCGGAGATGGTTCTCTCTGCCTCAAAATGAGGCATCCATTGAGTGAATGTCGTTGCAAAATGCTCGTAGTCCAGTAAACACATTGAGGTGACATCTATCATCCTTTTTAGGAAGGGAAGGAGACTAGAAATTGCAAGTGGCATATTTTTTTCACCACCCAGTCATGATCCCCCCCCCTCCAATCGACCATTGAGCGCCTCTAAGAAGTGGTTTTTTAACGGTGATCTGTCTTGATCGTCACTGTCGCGCACCACCTTTGAAACCAATGTTCTTCTTGTTTAATCTGTGTGAGGCTACTTGCTAGCCTAATTTGCACGAGGTTTTCCTGAGAACTCCCTCGTTGAACTTCTATCTTCTCCTCTTTCGGGTTCACAACAATATTCGTGCACACATATGAAATGTGTCCCTCATTTCATACATTTTATACAACGCACATCCTTCGTGCATTCAACACATATATGACCTGTATCACCACAATTGAAACATAGGACCAATGTATGTTTCCCTTTACAGAACTTCTTCACTATTCCGTCCACATTTATTTTCTCAATTCTCCTCTTATTTGTGTTGTTCGGTTTGTGCTCCACTCTTACCCATGGTTCCTCCCCTCGAGCTATTGTCTCCTCTGGACCCCATATGGAGCCCAATCCATTTGGTGGTTGGTTCGGAGGGGAAGAGGTGAGTTTAGTGAACAGGGGATGCGCGCATGATGTTGGTTGAGTTGTTGTGAGTGAGGAATGGAAGAGAGTGTTTGTAACACCTCGAAAAATTGAGTTGTGATAATTTTACCCATGTACGCGTATTTTGTAAAATTGCGTATAATGTCTAATGTAATACCTTGAATATTTTTAGATGTTAGTTTGTGGAACATAAATATTTGAGAATGATCCATATGCATATTTAATGTTCTATTTCGTGAATAAGGACATATAAGAAATTATGTTGGTGACTAGTGACTTCTAGGAAATGAGTATCACGAAAAATTACCTTGATGAAATTATCCATTTTTTAATCATGCATGATTCTTGCTGGTTAGTGACATAGGGGAGGTTTAGGGAAGATGATTAAATGATGTAGGAAGAGGTTTAGGGGAGGTGATTAAATGATGTACAAATATGTGGTTAAATGATGTAGGAAGAAGTTATTATGAAGAATGAAAGGAGAGCTTGTGAATGTATATAAAAGTTGAAAATGCCTTTCATCATTCTGTGGCATTCCTCTTTTCTCTCCACCTAAACTAAAGATCTTTGGAGTTTAAGTTTTCATAAGGTTAAGTTCTTAAAGTTTGGTGTTGGAATGCTTCGTGGAGCTTAGAAATAATCGATTTCAGAAATTATAGGTGAGTAACAACTTTACTATTCTAATTTCAATTTTATTGTAGAGTGTATGCATATTAGAGAAGTGAGATATGTTGTATTGGATGAGTACTCATGTTTAGATTGATTGAATCATGTGTGAATTATTGTTAATTAACTATGTGTAATTATTGTAATATTAACTTGGAAACATTTTACAGTTTCTATCTTGAATTTTGGACGTACTTTTGAAAATCATTTCTCTTGAACAAGATGGAGGGTAAAGCTGAAATTTTTATATGTGTATCTAGTATATGTATATTAAAATCTCCATAAAATTTTATGATTTTTGGATGTCATTTGGTATTTTAAATAAATCTGAACTCATTCCTGGTTAAGAACTGAAATATGACATATTCTATAATTCTGTCCTGAATATCATGATAACTTCCAAAAATTATTTATCTCCAAATATAAGGAAACTGAAGCCGAAATTTTTATATGTGAATCTAGTATATGTCTACAATAGGTTCACAAAATTTCATTAGGTTTGTATATTTTTTAGTATTTTAAACAAATTCGAACTTAGAACTGATTAACAGTTTTGCCTTGGTTCTGGAAATTTGTAAACCTTCTAGTTTCAGATCATTTTAGTCTCTGTCACGCCCCACTTCCCAAAAAGAAGATACGGAATACGGATACGTGACTAATTCCAGCGACTGATTTTCATCATCCATAAGCTGTTAGGACTTTACAACATTTCACAAGAATTATCCAGAGATAACAAGGAGAAATTAACCACGCACGTATAAATGAATCAGTATACCAACAAAATTTACTTGAAACAAAACTTAATAATATCAAATAATCCAGATCTGAATAAGTTAATAATTCTGGATCACATTGTCCAATACAAAATTCACATAGCAAATACATTTATTCAAGAATAATAGGAAAATAAATATAGCAAAAACTCCAGCAACTAAAATCTTTGATCACCTACTCAGCGGCAGCTGATCACCAAAATCTGCAATTTAATAAATAAAACAAAACGCCCATCAATGCAAGTTACGTGCAGGCACAAGTGCAGGAAAAATAAACAGGTATAAAATATCAGCGGAAACAAACATAGCATGGAATGGATATGACAGCAAAACAGAATGTCTAACATTAATCAAAAAAACAAGATCAAGTAACATGGTGTGCTAACAGGTACAGGTAACATGTAACAGAAGTCAAGTATCATGCAAACAGATATCAGATGTAAGGTGTTATGTAATAGGTAAACAGATAACAGATGTCAGGTTATGTCAGGGCTTGTATTTATTACTATCTAGGTAGCACTTCATGCGTCCCAAGTTTTTACCACATGGTTGCTACATTCAAACAGTTTTGTTTAGATTTCGTAGTGGATTGTATAGGGCCGTGTGCTCAGGTATCAGATAAACAGATAACAGATACAGATAAAGACAAATTGAACCTACGGGTTCTCTTCTGAGTACACCTTCATATAGGAAAGTATGCAGTCAAGTAATTAGATAAAAGAATCGTGTATCATGTAGTCATGATAACGTAACAGATAACAGATAACATGTGGGAAACACGGGCCCCCTTCCAAGCACACATTTCTATATTATCCACTACTAGATCTTTCCCTTAACTCCGGCTTGGTTATTTGTTATTATTATCAAATAGACATGTATATGTCACAAAACAGGACAATAATAATATGGCATGAACAAGTAACAGGTTTAGATTGAAAGATGAACATGTACAGATGAAAGACAACTTATAAAAGGATAGGCCGAAATTCTAGTTCAGGACAGCAAGACAGTACTGCACCAAATCTGGGATTTCCTTTGCCACAATCAAGCAAATCTTGATCCGTCAGAAAATCTGGAAAATACACTCTCGCCCAATCCAACAAATATATATAAGTCATATAGTATTTCACAAGAACAGGACTCAAAACAGAATTGTATTTAGAAAACATGTTCAGCAAGAAATAAGAAGTTTTTCACTCACCATCTTTTGTCGGTTTATCATTCGATATCGATCTTATCTATGCCCTTTTCTTATTCTGGTGCTCCCATCACTTGAGTTTTCTTTTTCTAATTTTCCTGCCATGTTATTTCTTAAATTTGCTTCTGTTTTGTCCTACTGTTGCCAGAATGAATTTCGAGGATGAAATTATTCTTGTAAGGTGGGTAGGATTTGTAACCCCTCTTTCTGATTATACGGATTTCTATTTCTTTTCTTTATTCTCCATGTATTTTTGTATTTCAATTTCTGTATAAATTCTTTCCAATGCATTTAAATCCTTTTGAATCTCCTATGAAAACCCAAATTTATATTTCAACTAGAATCTTGTCTCTCTTCTTTTTATTTATTTACTTTGAAGCCCAAGTTAACCATACTATCATTTTATTGATTATTTTGAATTCATAAGAAGCCCAAAAATTATTATTGAATTTATAATATTTAATTGAAGCCCAAACCCAAACTAATCTCCTTATTGGATCCTGAAACCAAATCCTAGTCTACCCAAACCCAGTACCCATATGTGTAACGCCCTGTTTTCCAAATAAGACCAAATTCGAGATTTCACAGGATCTTTACACTTCACTTCGTACAATTTTATAAGGAAATTAAAACTTTTCAACATACACCAGAGTTCTTTATAATTTGTTTACACAGAGGAAGAATAAAAGAAATACAACAATGAAATAAAATACAACTTATACAACTTTATCAATGTAAATCATCAACTGCATCATAACATCTTTAATTCTTCATGGAAATGCCCATTACCTGCATAGTAAGCTGTGGGCACGTCAGTTGATTACAACCGACGAAATGTTATACACGTCTATCCTCTCTATGTCGAAGATAGTACAACGATCTCCATAGTTTAACAAACCACAAATTTTAATGAACAATAAAGTGTCAAAAGTGATTATTCTAAACATGTAAGTGTATGTGATGCCTTAATGCCTAATGCACACATTTTTATACTAGGATGACACTAATGCATACTTATTCGGATTCTATACATCCCATACTACATCGTTCAGAGGGCAAGCACCTACATACTCCATAATAAAGGGTTCGATCCCTTGCCATGACAACTACCCAGTAATAAGACAAGGTTTAGATCATTCTACGAATATGGATCCCAGTCCCGGAGTCCACCGCTGACTGTTATAACAGATCCCTCATTGTGCGAACATCCCGCAAGTGCCCTATAACTCCGATATACGTATATACATTGGAGTATGGTAAACTGTCTGCCCGACTACTCATGATCCCTGAGTCCTCCGTTGACCAATCATCATAATCCCGGATTTAAAAATAAAAGCCCGTCTCCCACGGAGCAACCACAATCCTGGAATCCACCGCTGACTAGGTCTATAGCCTCGGATTCCACTGCCGACTATATAGAGTGCCCCACTTACGTTTGCCCATGTTTACTACATCTTTACTTATGTGCCTAATTCTTAAATTCAAGACATGAATAAATTTTCATACCTAGAATTAGTTTTACCTCCTTCCAGACTTAATCAACAAAATACGAGATAGCTCCATGGCCATATCTCAAAATATCTCAACTCTTTTCAATTCAATAGTGCCGATACCCGAGGTCTTACTAACTCTAAATCACAATTTTTCATATACAAGAATTCATGGGTACACATATCCTTTAATAAACATGTCTTAAACATAGATTATTCTTATCTTCAACTTATTCACAAATAGGTCCATATCTTATTTTAGCATCATTCATTCAATTCATTCACTATCTTTCAAAGGCAATAATTCTTTTCATGAACTCATAGCATAGATTCAAATCTCATTTAGGAACTTAACTGTTGCTGCTGATTTTGGTGTGGGAGCAAACAGATAGAATTTGTGGATTCTTGAGAAAACGAACAAGGCAAACCTGTTGACCTGTTGACCTTCACCGACTTGTTGACTTGGTCTTTTGCCACTGCTGTGAACCTGCAAAAAGTGCGAGACACCGGGTTGGATCCCGGCGACGCACCATCCGACGCTCTTGTCAGTAATCTGAATGATTAAGTAAGAACTTAAATTGGAAAAGTATTGATTACCTCTTAATGATGGTGGATGGGGGGTATTTATAGTCACCTTAGGGATCAGATTAGGAATGTAATCCCTAGAAACAGATTAGGAATGTAATCCCTAATTCCCAGTAAAAGGATAGATACAAATCAGAGCCGTTTATTAGAATTAATCATAAACCCTAATTCTACCCTGCTCGACTGAGTTCGCTGTGGGTTAAAACCCGCACCCAGTTTAGACAGATCCATTTATGGGTTATTGGGCTCTGGATAAAAGACCCAGTTCCCATTTCAGACCCGTTTGTAGGTGAAATTACCGTTTTACCCCTGAGCTTTAAGATTCGTGTCTATTTGAATGGTCCCGATTGAATCCTATTTTTAGCCATATCACGAGCCCCCCACTCCTGGAGACTGAGTTTTATAGTCTTCGAGGAGTAGTTTTGTTGTTCTAATGGCGTACGAGATTTTATCGGTGTTCTTAAGGGAGTTTGGATCTTTCTCGGAGTGTAACGGTGTTATTCTTGGCTTGTAAGATGCTCAAAAATATCCTTAGAATTTTCTGGATTTTTGGTGATTTTTCCAGATTTTTTTGAATTTTTTCTCATTTTTTGAATTTTTTATTCATTTTCCTAATTAAATAATTAATTATCAAAAATATTAATTAATTATTCTAATTAAATAATTATATTTTTCAGAATTTTAAAATAATTTTTCTGAATTAATAATTATTTTTAGAATTTTTAATTAATTTTTTTTTATTTTTAAATATTTTTTTGGATTTTTTTAAATAATTAAAACAAATAAATAAATAAATTAAATATTACCTGGACACGTGGCGCATTTCTGAGCGTCGATCATGATCAGATGTGCGCGTATTGCAAAGCAGATCACGTTCTGGACACGTGGCGCGTTTCTGAGCGTCGATCGTGTCGTGACTCGAATTTTGAGAAGATCGGACGGATTGTATAGGTCGGCAGGATTTTTTCTCCAATTTCAAGGTCGACGCCACGTGGCGATGCCACATGGCATTTTTTTCCCCTCTTTTTTCTTTTTTCCTTCCGCCTCTGTTCTTTCTCTTCTTCTTCGTTTCCTTCTCTTCTTCTTCATTTCCTCCTTCTCCTTCATCTCAACTCTCCTTCGTCATCGACTTCCGACCCCGACACTACCTCCGACCCCATCTCCCATTCAGTCTCCGCCTCCGAGGGCGATGCTGGAGCTCGAGGAGGAGGAGCTCGGCAAGTGGAGGCAAACTTTGAAGCTCGGTGATGGAGCTCATCGGAGTTGGGCTCGCGAGGGGATGAGTTCGTCGACGAGAGCTTGCTCGAGGGAGCTCGAAGAAGGAGCTGATGGAGCTCGTTAATGGTCGACGAGTTGGCGACGAGAAGTAGGGTTCGAGCTCGGAGACGATGAGCACGGCATTGGTGATGATGGGTTCGTCGAGGAAGGAGACTGAGCTCGGAGCTCGATGAGGGAGAGAGCTGGAGCCCGGAGATTGAGAGGAGTTTGGAGCTTCAGCAGTGAAGCTCATCACTGTGGTCGGCATTTGGAGAGGAGCTCGGAGCTCGGCACTATGGTTGACCATGGCGGAGCTTGGTGCTCGACTGTGGGGCAGCTCGTCGACGAATGGAAGGTGAGAGGAGCTCGGCTTGAGCTCAAGCTTGGACATCGATACTCGCGACATGGTGGTCAGTGAGGTTGGGCGAGCTCGGCATTGGAGAAGAGCTCGTCGGAGCTTGGGGAGTGGCAGTGTGTTCGGTGCTTGGACGAAGGAGCTTCGTGTTCGGCGATGGAGGGACGCTCAGTCACAGGGATGAAGTTAGGAAGGTGGTGAAGAAGTTGGAGCTCGGCAGGGTAGAGGCATGGTGGGCTGTTGAAGGAGAGAGCTTCGACGGTGAGCTCGGAGACGAATGGAGCTCGTGAAGGAGACCTAGGAACTCGTTCGTGTAGAGCTCGGAGCTCGTCGAGGAGAGAGGAGTTCGGCTTGGCATTGTGGAGCTCGGTTCGATGGAGATGGAGCTCGCGAAGGTGGAGCTCGTCGGAGGTGGAGCTCGACCATGGGGAGGAGACTGGCTCAAGCTTCGTTGATGGAGAAGTTGGGTTTTTTTCTTTTTTGTTCTGATCGGTTTTGGCGGGAGAATTGGAGAAGAAGAGGGTGATGTGGGGGGTTGGTTCGGTTTGGGTTTGGGTCCGAACGGGCTCCGACCCGACCCGACCCGTTAACCCCTAACACTCCTCTTCTTGTTTGCTTTTGAGCTGCTTGCTTGTTCGGCGAATCCAAGCACGAATTTTGAGGTGCATTTTTTTCCACTTTGCAGTTCGGTAGATCGGTAGATCGGATTTCAGATCTGAGCTACGTGGCTCAATCTGGACGGTTGATCACGATCATGGTGCGAATCACGAGACAGGAGGCTCAGATTTTGAGAAAACGTTATCTTGTCGTTTTGTGGAGACGTGGCACGATCTGAACCGCTCATCAGATTCGGACACGAATTTTGAGACAATCTGACGGTGAAACGGGCTCGGCGGCATTTTTCTCCATATGTGGAGGTCGGTACCTCGTCACCTCGGCATTGTGGCTCGGTAGTTCAGCATAGTAGAGCTCAGCCTTGGTGGAGCTCATCGAGGTAAGCTCGACGACGGAGGAGGGGTCGGATCTCAACGAGGAAGGGGGTCGGCATATTGGAGAGGTGAAGAGCTCCGAAGCTTGGTGTCGGATTCGCTTTCCCGGTGCTACGGTGGTCCGATCGGGGCGTGTGACCCCTCGTTTCGAAGCTAAATCGAAGATCTACAACTTCTCTTCATAAATGAGTTGAAGAATCATCCTTCTTCATGGTCAAAACACTCCTCAACTTCGACGAAGGGGTCGGAGCTCGACGAGGCAGGGGGTCGGAGCTCGACGAGGCAGGGGGTCGGAGCTCGACGTCGGCATCTTGGAGCTCGGCTAGGTGAGAGGGGGTCAAGCTCGGTGATGTGCTGTTTGGTTTTGGCACCAAATCGAAGAAGAGGAGCTCCACTCCTAGGAGCGAAGAAGATGGGCTAGGAAGATCCATTCTTGGGGGTGAGCGGAGCGAAGAGCTTGGCTCTAGGAGAGAGACATCTGGGAGACGAGTTTGAGGAGCAACTCTAGGAGAGAGTTGTGAGCTCCGAACTCGTTGAGAAGAGGTCCACCTTGGAGGTGAGCGGAGCGAAGCACTTGACTCTAGGAGAGAGCTATTTGGGAGACGAGTTTGAGGAGGAACTCTAGGGGAAAGTTGTGCTCCGAACTCGTTGAGAAGAGGTCCGCTTTAGAGGCGAGCGGAGTGAAACACTTGACTCTAGGAGAGAGCCATTTGGGAGACAAGTTTGAGGAGGAACTCTAGGGGAGAGTTGTGCTCCAAACTCGTTGAGAAGAGGTCCGCTTTATAGGCGAGCAAAGTGAAGAGCTCGGCTCTAGGAGAGAGCCATTTGGGAGACGAGTTTGAGGAGCAACTCTAGGAGAGAGTTGTGAGCTCCGAACTCTTTGAGAAGATGTCTGCCTTGGAGGTGAGCGGAGCGAAGCACTTGACTCTAGGAGAGAGCCGTTTGGGAGACGAATTTGAGGAGCAACTCTAGGAGAGAGTTGTGAGCTCCGAACTCGTTGAGAAGAGGTCCGCTTTGGAGGTGAGCGGAGCGAAGCACTTGACTCTAGGAAAGAGCCATTTAGGAGACAAGTTTGAGGAGGAACTCTAGGGGAGAGTTGTGCTCCGAACTCGCTGTCTAAGTGAGAGAATCAATGGTTGTGGGAGCAGTTTCGAATGGCGAACCACTTCTAACTCGCTTAAGAGCAATTTATTTGAAGCGGAATCGAGCCAAGTGTTGGACTCCGAACTCGTCGTTTAAGAGAGTATCAACGGTTGTGGGAGCAATTCCGAATGGCGAACCACTTCTAACTTGCTTTTAAGAGCAAGCTGTTTGAAGCGAAATCGAGCCAAGTGTTGGACTCCGAACTCGTCGTTTAAGAGAGTATCAACGGTTGTGGGAGCAGTTCCGAATGGCCAACCACTTCTAACTTGCCTAAGAGCAAGTTATTTGAAGCAGAATCGAGCCAAGTGTTGGACTCCGAACTCGTCGTTTTAAGCTTAGCAAGTTGCGGGAGCAGTCATGTAAAAGAAGCTGGACTCCGAACTCACCATTTAACGAGTCGTAGATGTGACTCGAAGAGATAGAGAAGAAGCAAGAGCAATAATTTTCAATGAAAAATGTAAAGTTTTATTGAGATAAACTAAGTGGATGCTTCAATAGGGCGAGCCATTATTACATGCTATTGGCCGAGTTACATGCATCGGCCTTATTGAAAATCAAGATCCTACTTCTATAATAAGGTGAAGACCTCTTGGGAGGAGCTGAGTCTTGAAGCTCGGCGGGCCTTTCTATTCGTTTGTTGGCTCCTCAGGGGGGAAGCTCGGCTGTATAAGTTCTTCGATCTCCTCATTGAGAGCCCGACAATCATCCGTGTCGTGGCCGTGGTCCCTGTGAAAGCGGCACCACTTATCCTTTTTCCTCTTCTTGCCAGGTTTATTCATTCTAGGGGGAGCACGGAGTAGTCCTTCCTTGTCCACCTCCATAAGAACTTCTGATATATTAGCAATGAGGGGGGGTGAACTTCTCAAAACGTGGAGTCGGGCGGCGCTGGCCATTACTGTCATTCTGGGATTTTTGGGACCCCTCTTCGCTCGTATTCTTCCGTTTGTTCCCGAAAGATGTCTCCTCAAGAGCAAGGGGGTTGAGAGCCTCTTCCGCCAGTATGTACTTCTCCACCCTAAGTAGGAGCTCTGAGAAGTCCCGAGGAGGTTTCTTGGCAAGGGATGCCCTAAGGTTGGCATTAGTGACGTTGCGCTCGAATGTGGCAGAGGCTACTGACTGGTTGAGGGAGGGAATGGACCGGGCTTTGGCGGTGAAGCGTCGAACGTAATCCCTTAGGCGTTCACCCTTTTCTTGGTTGAGGGTCACCAGAGATACACTTGTTTTCTCGGCTCAGCGGCTACTCACAAAATGAGTAAGGAAGAGCCCTTCGAACTGATCGAATGAGAAGATGGAGGCTGGGGCGAGTCGAGAGTACCATTCTCATGCAGGCCCCTTCAACGTGGCAGGAAAGATCTTGCAGAGGAGGGCGTCTGAAGCATGGTGGATCATCATGAGAGTTTTGAAACTCTCTATGTGATCCGCGGGGTCCGACTCCCCGGTATATGACTCAAAGTGAGGCGGCTTGAAGTTCTCTGGGATGGGGGCCTCCATGATGGTGCGGGAGAATGGAGGTCTGCTCGGGCGAAGGTTTATCGCCCGTTGCTCTTCTTTCCTGTCAATTTGGCCGAGGCGCCTCTCCATCTCGTGGAGACGGCGGTAGACTGAGTCTTCTCTTTGATCATACCTTGCCGAGCCCCGGGACTCATCTTCGTACGAGGATGGACTGGGGCTGCGGCGATGGTAGCTTGGAGAAGGACGAGGACTAAGAGTGTGAAGGCGGTGGCTCCTAGCTGGCTCATGAGTAGGTGGCCTCTGGTCGTTCTTTGGGGCGATATTGAGGGCTCGTAAGACTATCGCTTGGAAGTCTTGAAGATCTACCCTTATGACTGGTGCCTCTCCAGCTTGGCGGTCCCTATGTGTGGCTCGGCTTACTGGAGAATGAGTTCTCTGCCGATGACGCTGAGGGAACTCTCTTTGCCTCCTCGGGGGAGGGGGTCTTCTAGTCCTCGGTCGGCGGGGGTCCAGATTCTTGAGGCCCCTGGGTGCTCGGGTTGATGGACTCCACCAAGGGCTCGCCATCCATTCAGGCGAGTTCTGAGGTCGACCCTCTTTTGACGGTTGATAATCATTTGACGAAGATCCCGCTCGGGAGGGCTTTGAGAAGCCATAGATTCAAATAAAGGATTGGGACCCGCGACTTGGTCATGAGGAGGATGTTGCTTCGGACGAATCTGACAGGAGCCCCCCTGGGCAGCCCCCCGAGACCCTGGAGGGGCCTGTTGAGTAGGAGCACCTTGAACCGGAGGAGGGAGAGGAGGAAGAGAAGTGGTTCTTCGGTTGGAGACCGCTGCCTTCCCCTTCTGTTTTGGATGCATGGCTTGAAACTAGTATCGTTGATGAAGTTAGGTCAGGTTGCTTTTTCGATTCCCACGGACAGCGCCAATCTGTTGCTGCTGATTTTGGTGTGTGAGCAAACAGATAGAATTTGTGGATTCTTGAGAAAACGAATAAGGCAAACCTGTTGACCTGTTGACCTTCACTGACTTGTTGACTTGGTCTCCTGTTGCTGCTGCGAACCTGCAAAAAGTGCGAGACACCGGGATGGATCCCGGCGACGCACCCTCTGACGCTCTTGTCAGTAAGCTGAATGATTAAGCAAGAACTTAAACTGGAAAAGTATTGATTACCTCTTAATGATGGTGGATGGGGGGTATTTATAGTCGCCTTAGGGATCAGATTAGGAATGTAATCCCTAGAAACAGATTAGGAATGTAATCCTTAATTCCCAGTGAAAGGATAGATACGAATCAGAGCCGTTGATTAGAATTAATCAGAAACCCTAATTCTACCCTGCTGGACTGGGTTCGCTGCGGGTTAAAATCCGCACCCAGTTGAGACAGATCCGTTTATGGGTTATTGGGCTCTGGATAAAAGACCCAGTTTCCATTTCAGACCCGTTTGTAGGTGAAATTACCGTTTTACCTCTGAGCTTTAAGATTCGTGTCCGATTTGAATGGTCCCGATTGAATCCTATTTTTAGCCATATCATTAATCATATGAAAATTCTTAACCACAATTAAGCATATTCATATAGTCTCATTAAAGGAAAATCAAGTAACATAGCAATTCTTTCCAATGCTCTATATGAACTCACAATAGATTTTAATCTCATCAAGTAATTCTTACTCAACATAAGTGTATAATCTCTTCAAGAGAACTCAATAACAATATTTTACTCTTCTTTTTAAAACAAAAGTCATACTCTTATATAAATTAATTAGAAGTCATCAACTCATTTTTATCTCAGTTTCTTCTTTTATTTCCCAAAATATACATGAAAAATTATAAAACTAATTTTAATAAGTTCAATTTCATTTTATAGGAAATCTAGAATTTTTTCCCCAAATTTTCTCCACAAAAAAATCCTTTCAAAATATTTAAAAAAACACCCAAAGAAAACAAAAGGTGGCCTGGGTTTCGAACCCATACCCAAACGTCAAGTATAGTAAAACACCCGAGGTCCAACCACAGAGTCCATGTGGATTTATTGTTCTAAGTCTTCATTGAAAGCTTCATAAACACAGTCTTGGGTTTTGATATTTTTTAAACAAAACAAAGAAAACAATTTGGGCTTAACGAGACTCGAACCCAGGTCGGCAAGGAGACAGCCCAACTCCAAGACACATGGCCAAGTGTGCCCACTGATATCAAATTACTTAGTAGGCTTTTATTCAAACTCTCTGTTATTCCATTATTTTATAAAACTCGATTCTTCACTTGATCTAGTCTTTTATTAGACTGAAATTTATTCGTATATACTGAGTTTACTGTCTAACAGTGACTCACTGATTTATGATCCATATTTTAGAAAATAAAAAGTAACTTTCAAATAGTTTCTTCTTACTAATAAACATGAATTTCAATTTATTCAAATGTAACACATATATATATATTTTATAAACAATCAAAGGAGTTCAATAGTATCAAATTCACTTTTACAAAACTCATTTGCTTATCAAAAGAGGAATTCCCAACAATGGTTCATGCAATCAACTATTTCTTCATTTATGTATGCTAGTGCATGGCAAAATAATCAATTATTTCTTTTCTCATTTATCAACTAACAAGTTGTCATTTAATCTACTAGTCATAACATGATTCACTACTATTCTCACCACATCCAATAGCATAGATTGTTCTACTTTATCATAATCAAAATTTCCATACTACTCATTTATTATTACTAGCATGTATAGTTCTAAAATTAGAAAGCATGAGAACACCCACCTCTTGTGAAAATTTGAGAATGAGAAGGATGGAATCAACTCCTAGCTCCTAGCAAGAACACTCTACTCTCTTTCTTTTTCTTTCTCTTATTTTGATTTGTTTTTGGTGTAAAAGAGAAGGAGAATGGGGTGCTATTTATAGGATAATGTTAGGGTCTATTTTGCATAAATCTCCACCTAATAACTCTCTCCTTAATTACCCACTCAACCTTTCATTTTCTAACTCCTTTTCAACCCTTCAACTCTTAACCCCCATAACCCCCAACCTTTCCCTCTCCCCACCATGCTACAACCACCCCCCCCCCCCCCCCCCCCCCCCCCCCAGGTTCAAACCGGCCAACTCATGTGTGCAAATGCACACATGCACATACAAAATAAAATACAATTTGTAGTTCTAAATGTGTACTAAAAATTGTAACTTGTCATGTATTAGTCCAAACTCAACTTAAATTAGGTTTTAATTGATGGGCTTGATTCATGGGCTCTCTTTTTAATTTATTAACTTAATTATCCTAGTGGGCTTCCCTTTTAATCAATCTAATGGGCTAGAATTTAACTTTAGGTCCATGGATCAAAAGAAGGCTAATATAAAAACTTATGCATGCTAAAATAAGAAATAAGAGTAAGAAAATGGAGATGGAAAATTAGCACGTGCATCATACGTGCAAAAATTGAAAAATACATTTTAATCAAAATAGGAAAAAATGGATTTACGTTTTTATAAAACGAGTTTGAACACGTAAAATAAATAATCAATACACATAGAAATATCACACTTAGTGATGAAAAAATACGTAATTGATACATGCATCGAAAACACATAAAAAGCACGTAAAAACACAGAGATTGAAATATAATATTTTAGTTGATTTAAATAGGATAACATATACGGAAAATGCATAAATAGTCTGAAATCACAATACGTAATGAAAACACATTACAAATATTACCAGTAACAGTACAAAATATACGTGCATAACACCCAAGGGCAAAATTATCATTTCCAATTTTACGGGGTGGTACAATATGTGTTTGTACAGAATCAATCCTGTATACTCACCCGTATACAATTTCTCCACTTTTTCCCACTCTTCCCATATTCCCGTAACTACATCCCCCACTATCTTCAACTACCCCTTAATTAATATTTTATTATTATTTTAAAAACCAACTCTACCTTCCCTGTTATCTCTCTCCCCGTCTCTTTCTCCTCTGTTCCCCAACAAACAGAGAACCCAACCGCCCTTCGACTTCTTCTTCCTCCTTCTTCCCAAACCGAAACCCATTGCCGTTGAGCCCAAGACTCCACCGCAACCCATTTTATCCATCTCCTTCACCACCCAACCGCGCCTCCTCTGTTATCTGTCATCTTCAACCTCACCGACATTCTCCACCACCTCACTGCTCCCCCTCGCTGCACAAGCCACCACAACCAGTGCCGCCACGCCAGTCCACTACCGCCCATGTCATCGCCATCCCTCTCCACCTCATCATCTTCCTCCAGCGTCGCACCATTGCCGCCATCTCGAAGCTGCTCCTCTGCTACCAGTCGCAGCCCTCCATCCTTCAATCACCGAGAACCCATCGAACCTCCGTCCGCTCGAGTCACCCTGTTCGTCACAGCCGCTGCTTGCAACCTCGAGCCTACTGCTCGAACCCAACGTCTACTCCGCCGTAGCCCTAGCCTCCAGCCATTGCCTCCTCCATCGCCCCACTCCAAAGCTTCGTCGCTTCCCTCTCCTCGTCGCCATCGTGGTCCCCTCAACCGCAACCACCGCAAATCCCCTTCGTCCTCTTTGCCGACGTCCAAGCCCCGAGCACACCCCATCGTCGTCTTCCCCTATTTTCGAGCGAAAACAGAGTTCGCTCTCATTGAAGCCCCGTCGTTGCCCCTGCCGCCGACGAGCACTCCCGCCATCCCACATCACCCCCACCTTGTCCCTGCACCGCCCATTGACCCTGCCCTGCCATCGAGCCTTTGCCACCGCAGTCGCCGCACTCTCCCGCGCTCTCATTCTCTTTTTGTCGAAGCTAAGGAAGAAGAAGAATAGTGAGTGGTGGCATTTGGTGTTTGGTGTTGTGTAGAGGGGATCCGTGTTCCGCCTTCGCTGTTTTGCCCCAGATTTGGTGTGAATTGCTCTTGTTGTTTAGTTTTGCTCTTGGTGTTGGTATTTTGCACGTGTCTCGCCCATGCTTTGGATTGTTGCCCAGGATTCCAATCCCGTTATTCTGTATTATTCGAATTAACCAAGTAACAGGCAAGTCCACTTGAACTCATTTAATTTTTTTGGTTCAAGTTTATTGATCTCCCGCAAGTAGTTCCCTTCAATTATCGTAATACTGCTTTGTGTACTTCTGTTGAGGGTATCGAGGGTTTACACGAGCTAACCTGACATACTCTTGACATCGTGCTCTTATCCATTGACTCAACCCAAAACTATATACACACACGACATGAACAAATTGACTAGAACTTACATATGAGAAAAATATATTGTGATCGAATACATGATTGATTGAGATCTTGTGACTTGAACTATGACATGATAAATTGACTTATACACTGTAAACATCCATTCTAATTATTGTACATTAGTGTTAATATATTTCATGATACAATAACATGTTGATTATCTACTTTGATGAACATATATCTGATGACATTTTATGAATTCCTGCTGCCTGTTCTGTTTGGCACAGAGGTTTCGACCCTGTTACCGTAAGAATTAACACAAGTTATACAAAGATAAATTGTGGCCCTAAGTGTCTAGTTGCCAATAACATCCAGAATTTTCGAATTCCAAATTGTAGTCTATGAGTTATCGCTGTTTTAGTGTTACTGTGTCAGCTGTTTTCAGATTCACTACTTCATGTATATTATTATGCATTGTATCATGTTGCTGCATTCTTATCATCCCCTGACATTCTTATACACACTTGTATGAACATAAATGATTGTTAATAAAAATACTAAACAAGCCGGGGTTAATAAGGGTTGACTTAGTAGTGGATAATCTCAGAAAATGTACTCGGTGAGGCCTTATCGTTATATCATATTGTCATGGAAGGAAGAATATCGATTGTGAATTATTGAGTGTTAATTGTAAATGGTTTTTATTGACACCGAGTACACGCTCTGTAGATTCTACCACTATATCTAAAACGTACAATGTTTTGTGTGCACCGAACTTGTGGTATGGGACGAGTAGTACGTGCACTAGATAGGCAAAACAACATGCTAATAAACCTAAATTGACACGTATATACTTGATCGTGACCATTATTTATTGATACCGTTATTGCTTTTGTAATTTGATCTTGATTCATATTCCTTGATGAACCTTGTTCCCTTACTCTCTGCTTTTCACTACTTGCTGTCCGTACTTGCTCTAAGGACAAATTATTCTTTCTTTTTAGATGAACAAGTACAGGTGCACAAGGAGAATTACCAGAAGGAATTGAGCAGTTCTTCTACGATCGGAGCAGGAGCATGCCAGAAGGTATTTGTTGTTTATTTCCAGTTGTTGGTTATTAAATTGGACTATTGCATGTTTAGTCTAAGTATTTGTTTATGTGATTATGTATTTATGCGTGGTTGTGATTATTTTCTTATCATGTTGTTGAGTTAAAACTAGTACAGCTTATGGATGATATGAATTGGCGTACTTATATTATTCGCTGGGCCTCAGTTACGTGCCTGTGTTCCCGTATTATGGGAAGCGGGGCGTGACATGTTTCATAAACAGGAAAACGACATCAAAACTTACTGATTAAATCCAAGAAAAATCTGGGGTATTCCCTAGTATGTTTAGTATCTAGAAAAAAAATAAAGTTTCATAATTTTCCAATATAGATAGTATAGTCAAATAAAATCAGAAAACAACAAAATACAACAGATTTGTAAATCTGGAATCATAAACACAGTAGTACTAAAACAGCAATAGATTACAAAATATAAATCGAAATCCAGATCCGTCAAAAGGGTGATAAAATAGATACAGCAGGCTACAATTCTTATTCACAAAGTTTTTATCAACAGCAAGTAGAATCAAGCTGAATTTTGAGGTTCTTTACTGAACAGTATGAAAATTCTGCAATTACAGTAGTTGTTTACAAGTGTAGAATAGTTTATAAAAGTCATCAATTAAATCCACAAAAAATTGGGTTTAATCCAATTCAGGTCTAGTTGTTCTCAGCAAAACATTGGACCAAAATATTATCTTTAACATCAGTATGAAAATAAATTACCAGACAGAATTCATATAAAACAGGATCTGAAATTTTCTATATATCTATAGTAAAATATCCATAACTTGCAACTCATAAATCAAAACTGAGTTCTGTTAGAAAATCTGGAAAGTAGACAGAATTCTCTATAATTCATATTCACAAATAATTTTCATATACTGATTTGAATAGGGTCTAAATTACTGAACAAAAACGAGGTAACAGAAAAGATATAAATATTCATGCATAAAATCAACTAGTGTTAGGAATTATGAGGATCTTGTTGAGTCTTTGACACAATCAACACAAATCACCAAGCAAGACAAGATCACACCAATCACACCAAGCACACAAGAATTTTCTCGGTTGGGGCTTTCACCTTAATCCGGGGGAGGAAGAACCGAAATATTATTCAACTAGAGAAGATACAAAAATATTACAATTCTCACCACGACCCTCTCTCAAGCCTAATGGAACTTGATGCTTCTTACAATGGAGAACTCTCTCACCCTTCTCTATGAAGTACTCTCTTCTTCTATTCGGCACTCAATAGAATCATCATAAATCTACGAGCCGTTACAATTGTTTATATAGATATAGAGACAAACCCTAAGTTAATATCTTATTACAATAGCCATTGGATAGTACATAAGAGATAACCCTACGATAGACGCCACACGATCCAAGTTGAAGAGCAAGTTGGGCTTTTCACGAATCGGCCAAACTCAAGCCTGAAACCCATCAGCGCCGCGAACGGTCGATCGCACCAACAAGTCGGTCGACTGTCCTCCTTTCTGGAAGATTTCGTGCAGGGGACGGTCGACCGCACATGAGGGACGGTCGACCGCAACTTCTGCTGTTGTTGCCGCTGACTATATCTCGCCTCCACTCTGTTTCCAATCGTCTCTATCCCTCCATCGTCTTATCATCTTCTTATCCAACATCGTATGCAAGACATAAACCCAACAACTAGGTCACATGAATCACATTCAATTCATAACAAAGTACGAAATATAGTGTACTAGATTTCCAAGCAACATGATATAGGGTATTCAACAGATCCACATAGGATATACTACCAGTACAAGCCAAGCATGCAAGATTCACACATCATATGATGATTCACAAACCACGTTCATATATGCAACAAGAATTAATTTGATCTAAGTCTGAATTCATGTTATGTGTCTAACTAGAGATGACTACGGGCGAATCAACACATAGAGACAAGATATAACATGAGTTTTGCACAAGAATTGCCTCTAGAACACAACTACACTACATGCGATATTTAGTACTTGTATTTGCAGTAGAAATTAATATAAGTTACTTGCCTTATAGCCAACGATGGAACGAAGCAAAAGATGAGAATAACGAGAATGGATTCCCGGCACGAACTTAACGACGAACCACGAACACAAACACACGAGATCCAACACACGCACACAATAGAGGCAACAGAGGGACCGGATAAGAAGACGACGGCGGCCAAGCCAACAGGGATGACAAGGCGGCACAGCCGCAGCGCTGCTGCTGCTGTTGTTGCCGTCTGTCGTTAAAGGGAAGACAGGCGCAGGGGCCTGTCGGAGTCTGGTGCTGGCCCTGCCTGCATCGCCTGGGTTGTTGGCATCGAGGTGATGCATCACAGGGAGTGGTCGGTGCTGTGGTGCGGGGCAGAGCAAAGGGTCGACAGGTTTAGGGGATCGGAAGCTATGGGTTCGGAGGTGCAGGAAGTCGGGGTAATAGGAGATAGGGGAGAAGAGAGATAGGGTAGCGGCTAGGATAGGTTTTTTTTTTTTTTTTTTTTTTTTTTGTTTTGTTTTTTCCAATAGGGTAGAAGCACAGTTTGGGTATATACATATAGGGTAAAGAGATTAGGGTTAAGTGCTGATGGGTATATGGGTTTCGGGTTGTAGGGGATTTGTGGGTAATAGTTTTAATAGGGTTATAGGGTATTGGAGTATAGGAGTAGTGAATCCAAAAGCATATAAAGTTGGGGGGAAAAAATAGATCCAACAAAGAGGTGGAAACAAAATGAATAAGCAAAATAGGGCATGAACAAATTATAATGAGGCTAAAAAATAATGGCTCGATCAAACAGAGATGAAATAATTAGACAGAAAATGAATCAAGAAGATCAAATAAAAGACAACAAAACAAAAATAGATGAATATATAGATGGCTAAATATAAAAAAAGTACACAAAGTTTTAGGCCAGTTTAAAAAAACACAAAAAAGTTTTTTTTAATTTTAAAAAGGACACAATGTTTAAATAAACTCCACTGGGTTAGTTAGGGTTAGGGTTAGTTCGAGGGGGTTTATTTAAACATCTGATTAGTTAAGTGATGTTTTTTTAAACACAAATAAAAGATGAATGTGGTTTTTTTAAACACAAATGAAAGATGAAAGTGGTTTTTTTAACCCCAACCCTAACCCTAACTAACCCAGTGGAGTTTATTTAAACATTGTGTCCTTTTCTATAAAAAAATACTTTTGTGTACTTTTTTTAAACTGGCCCAAAACTTTGTGTACTTTTATATTTAGCCTATATAGATAAAGGAGATCAAATACACTGTTCAAAAGAGATACAATATGAATAAATACCCAAAAAGAAAAATACAACCAAAAATACAGAAAATGGAAAACAGGGGTTACAAATCCTACCCACCTAACAAGGAGAATTTCGTCCTTGAAATTCAAACAAGAAGTACATAGGGTAACCCCGGAAAAAAAGAACAAAACAAAAACTACACAAACAGATAAGGGAACTTTTGCTGAATTTCCTCCTCCAACTCCCAAGTCGACTCACCCGGCGAGTGAGGATTCCAAGAAACACGAACCAGCTTGATGACCTTGTTCTTAAGCACTTTTTTCCGCCGATCCAAGACAACTAGCAAAATCCAAGTCAAATCTGGCCGCACGGTCAACTCAGAATAGTCGATCATGTGGCTCTCATCGCGGATAAATCTCCCTAGTTGTGAAACATGAAAAACATCGTGCACTCTTGATAAAGCTAGCGGCAATGTAAGACGATAAGCCACCTTGCCTACTCGCTCCACAATATCAAACAGTGCAATAAACCTAGGGTTGAGCTTGCCCCCATCACCAAACCAAATGACACCTCGTCAAGGCGATACCTTTAGGAAAACATGGTCACCAACCTCAAACTCCAAAGCTCTCCAATGGACATCTGCCCATCGACTCTGTCTATCCTGGGCTGCCTGAAGATGCTTCCTGATCTGAGTCACCACATCATCTGTCCTGGTGATCAACTCCGAACCTGACAACTTCTTCTCACCAATGCCATCCCAGCACACTGGTGATCTGCACTTCTACCCATAAAGTGTCTCGAACGGTGCAGATTTAAGACTAGCCTAAAAGCTGTTATTGTACAAGAACTCTACGAGATGCAAATGGTCCTCCCATGATCCACCAAACTACAGCATATAGGACCTCAACATGTCCTCTAGAGTCTGGATGGTTCTCTCTGACTATCCATCAGTCTGGGGATAAAAAGTTGTACTGTACTTCAATTTACTCCCCATACTACTCTGAAGACTCTCCCAGAATTGAGACCTGAATCTCGTATCCCGGTCGGATACAATACTGACTGGAACCCCATGAAGTCTGACGATCTCTTGCATGACAGATACAATACTGACTGGAATTCCATGAAGTCTGTCGATCTCTTGCATGTACTTCTCAGCTAGGCTCTGAGTAGACTGTTCGACTCGAAAGGAAATGAAGTGAGAACTCTTCGTTAGTCGGTCGACAATCACCCAAATGGCATTGTGACCCTTAGGACTCTTCAACAAAGCGGTCACAAAATCCATAGTGATGTGTTCCCACTTCCACTCCGGAATGTGAAGCGGTTGAAGAAGTTTGGCGGTCCTCTGATGCTCTGCCTTCACCTGCTGGCAGATCAAACACTGAGACACAAACCGGGCAACAACCCTCTTCATACCATGCCACCAGAAATAAAGATTCAAGTCCCTGTACATCTTAGTACCCCTAGGATGAATAGAATACGATGGCTGGTGGGCTTCCTTAAGCAACCTCTAACGAACTTCACCCTTCAGGACACACAACCTGGACCCAAAACGAAGCGATCCATCAGCATGAATAAACATTATCTGTTCGGGAACCAGCCTCAACTTCTGCTCTGAAACCCTGCAACTGCACATCACTAGCCTGCGTCTCTTTAGTCTGATCAACAAGAGACGCCTGAAGCTGGAGCACCAAATAACCCTGATCGGAACTCGGCAACAACACATCCAACTCCAACCTCTGCATCTGCTCAACCAAATCTCTCTGCTGAGTTAGGAACATAGCTTCCGTTCTCCAAATCAAAGCATCTGGCACCAAGTTCACTAAACCAGGATGGTATTGCAAACTGATGTCATAATCGGCCATAAGTTCCTACCAATGCCTTTGCCTCATATTCAACTCCTTTTGGGTGAAGACGTACTTGAAACTTTTGTGGTCTGTAAAGATCTCCACTCGGTTTCCAAGTAAATAATGTCTCCACAGCTTCAAAGCAAAGATCACTACCGCTAACTCTAAGTCATGATTCGAATAGTTCTTCTCATGCAGACTCAACTGTCTCGATGCATAAGCAACGACTCGGCCCTTCTGCATCAGAACTGCTCTAAGACCCTTGCCAAAAGCATCACAATGAACTACAAATCTGCCTGAACCATCTAGAATAGTCAACACTGGCACTGACGTCAACCTATTCTTCAACTCAGCAAAAGCCTTACTACAAGCCTCAGACCAACAGGACTTCTGATCCTTCCCTGTCAGCTTAGTCAATGGTCCTACTATCTTCGAAAAATCTTCAATGAATTTCCAATAATAGCTAGCTAGACCAAGGAAACTCCTCACCTCTGAAACTGACTTTGGAACTGGCCAATCCTTCACAGCCTCAACCTTGGACGGATCCACAGAAATACCATCGCTCGAGATAATATGCCGCAAGAAAGTAACTCTTTCGAGCCAAAACTCACACTTGCTGAGTTTCCCATAGAGCTGATTCTTTCTCAAAGTCTGCAGAACCAACCTAAGATGCTCAGCATGATCCTCCCGGTTCCGAGAATACACCAGAATGTCATCAATGAAGATCACCAACAATCTATCCAAAATCTGGGAAAAGATCATGTTCATCAGACTCATGAATACAGCTGGCGCATTTGCGACCCCAAACAGGATCACAAGATACTCATAGTGCCTGTATTTGGTCCGGAATGCAGTCTTCTGTACATCAGTCGCCTTCACTTTGACCTGGTGATACCCAGAACGAAGATCCAACTTCGAGAAAATAGCTACTCTGCCCAACTGATCAAATAAGTCATCGATCCTGGGCAGCAGATACCGGTTCTTTACAGTAACACTGTTCAGTTCCCGATAATCAACGCACAGTCGACGACTACCATCATTCTTGTTGAAAAAAAGGACTGGAGCACCCCACGGTGAAACACTGGGTCTGATGAACCCCAAATCAAGCAACTCCAGAATCTGCACCTTAAGCCCTGCTAACTCAATCGGTGCCATCCTGTAGGAACTCTTCGATATCGGTGTCGTACCAGGCTGAACTTCAATACCGAAATCCACATCCCTATCGGGGGTAAGCCATGCAACTCCTCTGGAAAACATCCAGGAAATCCCGCACTACTAGAGACTCAACCTCACAGTCTGAATGCAATTTCATCGCACAATCCACCTGATCAACTGCAGTCTTAGCTCGGCCAAGGGGTGTCTCCCCGCATGGAACTCAAACCCTGCGCGGTCTGGGATTCGGAACACAACGTTCTTGGCACGGCAATCAATAATGGCATGGGTTCACCCAACCAATCCATACCAAGAATGACGTCGAATCCTGAATTCCAAATTACAATCAGGTTAGCCTTGAAATCTGCGCCGCCAATAACTATGGGACTCTGCCTGCACTCCCAGGAACAAATGAAAATACCATCACCTGTCACAATGTTCGAAGCCTCTAACATAATGCTGCACTCCACCTGATGCTGAGCCACAAACCAAAAAGAGACGAAGAAATAGGTTGCCCCGGAAACAAAAAGAACATAAGCAGGGAAAGAATAAACAAGGACAATACCTAAGGTAGAATCAAAAGAAAGAGGAAAAGAATTGATGATCAAGGGTAAGGAAAATACAATGTGAAAAGATAATATGAAAGAGTACTGCAAGACAAATGAAGAAGCAAAGGAAAACAACAAAAACAACAAATACAAAATATACCTGCAACAGCACCCTATGCTAACTTAGCTTCAGCAGCTGTCAGGTTGAAAGCCTGACCTCTCCTGGGAACAGCGGTCCTCTGATCGATAATCTGGCTCTGCAGGGGAAGCGGTGGCCTAACCGAACTACGAGCTAGGGCTACCTGCTGAACTAGACCCTCGGTTGGAAGAGCCATTTGCTGCTGCAGGCAATCCCACATTGAATGGTCAGTAGCGCCACATTTGAAGCATTGGCAGTTGACACATCTATAGTTTTTGCATTCATGCCCAGTCAACTGGCAGAAGTCGTAGAAACTAGCTCTCCGGGAAACAGCAGAAGAGTAGGGAGCTGCCTTGACAGGATGGGCTAGGACAGACCTCCAAATAGGCCCACCAGAAGGCCTCGCAACAACAGAGTGCGGAACAGTCCGCTGGAGAGGAGCCAACCCACCACGAGCCTGCTCCTGAGCTCGAGCTGCCTCAAGAGCCTCAGCATAAGTACGCAAGCAAAGGGAGACGAGCTGCACCTGAATATCTCGCTCAAGTCCCAGTGTGAATCTACGAGCCATGTCCTATTCGTTCGCCATAAGAACGACTGCAAAGCGGCTAAGTCTGGTAAATTCCGCTGCATACTCATCCACAGACCTGGAGCCCTGTTTCAAGAAATTATCATGTTACAACATTGCATGGACAATATGTAACAAAATTCCAATAATAGAACGGAGACTAACCTGTTTCAGGGCCAGGAATGTTGCTCCATTTCAACTCAAGTGCTGCTAGGGAAGAACTTCTCCAAGAAGCTCCTAGTGAACGTGGCCCAAGCAATAGGCCGTTCGAGCCTTTCAGACTCAGACCTCCACCAAATATGGGCCAGGTTCACCACCTGGATGGCTACCACATCCACTCTGTCAGCATCAGCAATTCTTGCTGCCAAAAGCAACTGCTCTGTCCTGATCAGCCACTGTTCTGCCTCCAAAGGCATCTCAGTGCTCGAGAATCTGTCAGGATGCAGCCTCATAAAATCTGTGACTGTACCCAGATGAGGAGGGAGAGCTACCTGCATAGGCACAGCAGGAGGCGGAACCCGGGCAGCTTCCAAAGTAGCCATCACAAAGTTACTGTAGTTTTGCTGCATATTGATCAATTGTTCCAATGCATTGGTAATGGCTTCAAGCCCGGGCTGATCTTCCTTAGAACGAGAAGAGGAACCTCTACGAGCCATGGTCTGCACAAAATCAAAAACAATCAACATCCAGATCTAAGTTGATTATAATTTATTCATGTATGCATGGTCTGTGTATTGTTGAACCAATTCCAGATCGAGCCAAGCTTGTCTAATATATCAGTCAAACTAATACATTAGCCAAATCTGGACTCTGATACCACTAAAAACCTTGTCACGCCTCGATTTCTAAAAAGGATATACGGAATACGGATATGTGACTAAGTCTAGCGAATGATTTTCATCATCCATAAGTTGTCAGGATCTTTACAACATTTTACAGGAATAATCCAGAGATAACCAGGAGAAATCAACCATGCATGCATAAATGAATCAGTATAACAACAGAATTTACTTGAAACAAAACTTAATAATCTCAAATAAACTAGATCTGAACAAGTCAATAATTCTGGGTCACATTGCCCAATACAAAATTCATGTAGCAAATACATTTATTCAAGAATAACAGAAAAATAAATATAGCAAAAACTCTAGCAACTAAAATCTTTGATCACCTACTCCAGCTGCAGCTGATCACCAAAATCTGCAATTTAATAAATTGCAGGAAAAAGGAAAAGAAAATAAAATGACTGTCAATGCAAGTTACGGGCCGCTTGTAGTGCAGGCACATGTACAGGAAAAATAATCAAGTATAAAATATTAGCGAAAACAAACATAGTATGGAATGGATATGACAACAAAACAGAATGTCTAACATAAACCAGAAAAACAGGATCAAGTAACATGGTGTGCTAAAAGGTACATGTAATATGTAACAGATGTCAAGTATCATGCAAACAGATAAGCAGATAACAAATGTCAGGTGTCATGTAACAGGTAAACTGTAACACCAAGCAAAATTGGAAGTGAAAATTTTGCCCTCGTGTGTTACGCACGTGTATTTTGTAACATGTTTTCTCTGTGTATTTCGATTACCAACTACTTATGCATTTCTTGTATTGATTTTATCCTATTTGAGTCAACTAAAATATAATATTTTAATCTCTGTATTTTACGTGCTTTTTATGTGTTTACGATACACATATCAATTACATATTTTTCCATCACTAAGTGTGATATTTCCATATGTATTGATTATTTATTTTACGTGTTCGAACTCGTTTTATAAAATAAAAATTTATTCCCCCCTATTTCGATTAAAATGCATTTTTTCGATTATACACGTATGATGCACGTGCTAATTTATCCATCTCTTTTCTTACTCTCATTTACTAATTTTAGCATGCATAGTCTTATTTTAGCCTTTTCATTAAATCCATAGACCTAAAGTTAAAATTCTAGCCCATTAGATTAATTTAAGGGAAAACCCACTAGGATAATTAAACTAGTTAATTAAAATAAAAGCCCATGGGACAAGCCCATTAGTAAAATCCTAATTTAAGTTGAGCTTGGACTAATACATGACAAGTTACAACTTTTAGTACACATTTAAGACTATAGAAATGTGTTTATTTTTGTGTGCATGTGTGCATATGCACACTAGTTGATCCTTGACCGGTCATGCACTAGGGGAGCCCGGGTTGTAGCCTTGTGGGGAGAGGGAAAGGTTGGAGTTATGGGGGTTAAGGTTGTGAAGGGTTGGAAAGGTGAAGAGTTAGGAGTTTAGAAGTTAAGAAAATGAAGGGTTGGAAGAATTAAAAGAGAGAGTTATTAGGTTGAGAATTTTGCACTTTAGACCCTAACAATATCCTATAAATAGCACCTCATTTCCTACTTCTCTTTTGCACCAAAACAAAATCAAAATAAAAGAAAGGAAAAGAAAGAGAGTAAGAGAGTTCTTGTGCTTTGAGAAGTCTAACTAGGCGAAGAAGAAATTTCTAGGAGCTAGGATTGCTTGGTTCGAGTTAGGAGTGCTTCCATCTTGTTTGTTCAACCTTCATTAGAGGTGGGTGTTCTCATACTTTCTAATTTTTAGAACTATGCATGCTAATAATAGTAATAAAGATTTTGATATGAGGATGTAGAACAAACTATATTATGAATGTGGTGAGAATAATTAGTAAATCGTGGTATGTTTGATAAATTGAAATTTTACAACATGAAGTAGTTAATAAGAAAAGAAGTAATAAATTATTCTGCCATACACTAATAATCATGAATGAAGGAATTGTTGAGTGTATGAACAATGTTTGGAAACTCTTTTTTTTAATGAGCAAATGAATCTATCTTGTAAGTTGGTGTTATGGAACTCATTGGATCATTATAAGAACATAATATGCTATCTTTGATTAGAAAGAATGAATGCAAGTTTGGGTTTGTTAATAAAAATAAACAACTTTGAAAGTTTGTTTTATCTTTTCCTAAAATATGACTTATCGATCAGTGAGTTACTGTTATAAAGAAATTTTAGTTTATTTAAATTTATTTCAGTCAAATAAAAGGTTTGATCAAATTTTGAGGAATAGAGTTTTTGTAAATAATGGGAAAACATAAAGTTGGAACAAAAGCGATCGGGATGCCTCTTTGTCATTGGGCGCACTTGGCCTGTTGATTGGGTGTTGCGTTGGCTTCCTGGTCGGATTGGGTTCGAAACCTGTTAGTCCCAAACATTTTTTTTCTACGTTAATTTCTTTTAAAACTATTCAAACCCGAGATTTTGATATAAGGGGATTTCGATGAGAGAATTTAAACAACAAGTTCATATGGACTTATTGGTTGGTGCTGGTTGCTTTGGTCGCTGGCTCTGTGGTCAGGGGTTCGAAACCCGAAGGCCACATATGTTTTTTTTATAGTATTTTTATTAATTTAATGAGTCCTATTACGACTAAAAATTTGGGGGGAAATCCTAGTGTTTATAAAATGTAATGGAGAATTTATTAAAATAGTTTTAAAGATTTTCTATGTATATTTGAGAAGTAAAAGAGACATTTGAGATAAAAATAAAATTTTGTTCTCAAGTTAATTATTTTAAGAACATGATCCTTATCTTTAGAAGAAAAGTAAAGACTTTGATGTGAGAATTAGTCTTCTTGTTGAGATTATGCATTTATGTTGAATGAGAAATTCTAGATTCCTATATGTACTCAAATTGTTAATGATTTTAATTAGATGACAGCATGAGTAGAATCATTGATTTGAAAGAATTAAGAGTGAAAAAGTAGATCATGAATAGTGCTAAAATGTGACTTTGATTAGTGCTAAAGATGAGACATTGATTAAGTTGTGAATTAAATTGAAGTTGATTAAGTTTAAGATATGATGAAGGGTATGAATACCCATGAAATCGAGTACATGAAAAGTTTGTGATCTAGAGGTGTAGTGAGGCCCCGTGTACCGGCAAGTTAAATTAAATGATTGATATATTTTGAGATATGGCTATGGAGCTATCTCGGTTTTGTGATTAAGTCCGGTAGGGGGTTAAAGCTAACTCTAGGGGTTGTAATTGATTCATGTCTTGAACTTAAGAATTGGGCACTTAAATGAAGATGTAGTAAGACCTAGGCAAACATAAGTGGGGCACTCTATATAGTCGGGCGGTGGGCTTGTTGCGGCGGTTCATCAGGACTATAGACCCAGTTGGTGGACTGTGGTTGCTCCGTAGGAGACGAGCTTTTATTTTAAATCCGGGACTATGCGTAGTCGGGCAGATAGTTTGCCGTATTCCATGTATATACGTATACCGGGACTAGATGTGCACTTACGGGAGGTTCGAACAACAAGGAGTCTGTATAACAGTCGGGCAGGGGATTTGTTGCGGCAGTTCTCCGGGACTAGGATCTGTACTCATGGAACGTCTTAACTTTGTCTTATTACTGGGTAGTTGTCATGGCGAGGGATCGAACCCTTTATTGTGGAGGACGTAGGTGCTTGCCCTCGAACCTATGTAGTATGGGATGCATAGAATCCGAACAAGTATGCATTAGTGTCATCCTAGTATAAAATGTGTGCATTAGGCATTAAGGCATCACATACACTTATATGTTTAGAATAATCACTTTTGACACTTTATTGCTCATTCAATTTTTGTGGTTTGTTAAAGTAATGAGATCGTTACATGTACGGCATAGAGAGGATAACCGAGTATAACATTTTCGTCAGTTGTAAGTGACTGACGTGCCCACAGCTTAATATGCAGGTAATGGACTTTTCCATGAAAAAGTAAAGATGTTATGATGCAGTTGATGATTTACATTGTTACAGTTGTACAAGTTGTATTTTATTTCATTGTTGTATTTTCTTTATTCTTCCGCTGTGTAACAAAAATGTATTGAACTCTGATGTATTATTGAAAAGTTTTAATTTTCTTGTAAAATTATACGAAGTGAAGTAAAGATCCTATGAATTCTCGAATTTGGTCTTATTTGGAATTCGGGGCATTACAAGTACACCATATTTCATACTTTGTTATGAGTTGAATGTGTTTCATGTGATCTAGTTGATTTTATGTATGAAGAATATTTCTGTCTTTTCTGTTATCCCATTTTTGTTCAGTAATTTAGACCCTATTCAAGTCACTATATGAAAATTATTTGTGAATATTAATTATAGAGAATTTTGTCTACTTTCTATATTTTCTGGCAGATCTCAGTTTCAATTTATGAGTTGCAAGTTATGGCCACTTTACTACGGATATGTAGAAAATTCCAGATCCTATTTTATATGAATTCTGTATGGTAATTTATTTTTATACTGATGGTAAAGATAATATTTTGATCCAATATTTTTTTAAGAACAACTAGACCTGATTCGGATTAACCCTAAATTTTTGTGGATTTAATTGATGACTTTTATAAACTATTCTATACTTGTAAACAACTACTGTACTTGTAGAAATTTCATATTGTTCAGTAAAGAACCTTAAATTCAACATGATTCTACTTGCTGTTGATAAAAACTTTGTGAATAAGAATTGTAGCCCGTTGTATCTATTTTATCACCTTTTTAACGGATCAGGATTTCGATTTATATTTTGTAATCTATTGCTGTTTAGTACTGTTGTATTTATGATTCGAGATTTTCAAATCTAATGTATCTTGTTGATTTCTGGTTTTATTTGACTATACTATCTATATTGAAAAATTATGAAACTTTATTTTTTTCTAATATTAAACATACTAGGGAATACCCCAGATTTTTCTTGGATTTAATCAGTAAGTTTTGATGCCGTTTGCTGTTTATGAATACAAACTTCTGATTTCTGGCTGAACATGTTTTCTAGATACAATTCTGTTTTGAGTCATGTTCTTGTGAAATACTGTATGACTTATATATATTTGTTGGATTTGGTCGAGAGTCTATTTTCCAGATTTTTTGACGGATCCAGATTTGCATGATTGTGGCAACGGGAATCCCAGATTTGGTACAGTACTGTCTTGCTGTCCTGAACTAGAATTTTCGTTGTCCTACCCTTTTATGAGTTGTCTTTCATCTGTACATGTTATCTTTCAATCTGAATCTGTTACTTGTTTATGCCATGTTATTCTTGCCCTTTTTTGTGACACATACATGCCTGTTTGATAATAATAACAAATAACAAAGCCGGAGTTTAAGGAAAGATCTAGTAGTGGATAAATAGAAATGTGTACGTGGAAGGGGGCCCGTGTTGCTCACATTTTATCTGTTATATGTTATCTGTTACGTTATCATGACTACATGATACATGATTCTGTTATCTGATTAACTGACTGCACACTTCCTTATAGGAAGGTGTACTCAGAAGAGAACCGTATGTTCTATCTGTCTATATATGTATCTGTTATCTGTTTATCTGAAACCTGAGCACACGGCCCTATACAGTCCACTAAGAAATCTAAACGAAACTGTTTGAATATAGCAACCATGTGGTAAAAACGTGGGACGCATGAAGTCCTACCTAGCTAGTAATAAATACAAGCCCTGACATAACCTGACATCTGTTATCTGTTTATGTAACACCCCGGTAATTTCAAAAGTATATATATATATATATATATATATATATATATATATATATATATATATATATATATAAATAAAAGATATGTTGAAAAGTATATATGTTGAAAAAAAAAAGTAAGTATATGGCTTGTTTGGTAAAACTTGGAAAAATAAATGTATTAAATGGTGCATGGATTGGGTGGGGGCCCACGTTCTGAGTAGCACACAGATGTGTGTTGTGTTAAGGGGCATGATATCACCTTCACGGAGGGGCCCACCTGCTGATTTGAACTTTCGGCTGTGCATTCTTAAGGAGAGAGAGATTTGAGAAATGTCCCATATCGAAAATTAACTTGAGTATAATAATATATAAATATAATAGCCTATGATCAAGAGTCACCAAATCGGTTAACCAACTTTTGAGAGGCAGCCTGTGGTGGGCAGTTTTACTACATAGTATCTAATTTGTCTTATAAATTGTATAAATTGTCTGAGCTAGGGGCAGGGGCGTTACAAATGGTATCAGAGCCGACTTTCGACACCGAGTGTGGAGCATGTAGTCGGGCGGTGTACTCCGGGACTGTGGTGAGCCCTCAATTAAATCCGGGACTGTTATTGATTGGGCGGTTTACTCCGGGATCATAATTAGTCGGGCGGATAGGAGGGCGGCTCAATTAAATCCGGGATTATGATTGATCGGGCGATGTACTCTGGAATCGTGAATAATCGGGCAGATAGAAGAGCAGATGCTCCACAACGGTTAGAAAGGAGATCTTGCACTAGATTGTGCATGCCCGTGCTCAGTGAGAACGCTGATTTCTGAAGGGGGTGTGTGTAACACCCTGGTAATTTCAAAAGTGTGTGTGTGTATATATATATATATATATATATATATATATATATATATATATATATATATATATATATATGTATATATATAAGATATGTTGAAAAATATATATGTCGAAAAAAAAAGTAAGTATATGGCTGGTTTGGTAAAACTTGGTAAAATAAATGTATTAAATGGTGCGTGGATTAGGTGGGGGCACACGTTCTGAATAGCACACAGATGTGTGTTGTGTTAAGGGTCGTGACGTCACCTTCATGGAGGGGCCCACCTGCTGATTTGAACTTTCGGCTGTGCATTCTTAAGGAGAGAGAGATTTGAGAAATGTCCCATATCGAAAATTAACTTGAGTATAATAATATATAAATATAATAACTTATGATCAAGAGTCACCTAATCGGTTAACCAACTTTTGAGAGGCAGCCTGTGGTGGGCAGTTGTACTACATAGTATCTAATTTGTCTTATAAATTGTATAAATTGTCTGAGCTAGGGGCAGGGGCGTTACAGTACTAGATGTCCAAGCAACATGATATAAGGTATTTAACAGATCCACACAAGATATACTACTAGTACACGTCAAGCATGCAAGATTCACACATCATATTATGGTTCACAACCCACATTCATATATGCAACATGGATTAATTTGATCTAAATCTGAATTCATGTAGTGTGTGTAACTGGAGATGACTACGGATGGATCAACACATAGAGACAAGATATAATAGGGGTTTTGCACAAGAATTGCCTCTAGAATACAACTACACTACAGGCGGTATTTAGTACCTGTATTTGCAACAGAGATTAATACAAGGTACTTGCCTTATAGACGACGATGAAACGAAGCAAAAGACTAGAATAACGGGAACGGATTCCCGGCATGAACTCAACGACGAACCACGAACACAAACACACGATATCCAACACATGCACACAAGAGAGGCAGCGGAGGGACCAGATGAGAAGACGACAGCAGCCAAGGGAACAGGGATGGCAAGGCAGCACGGTGGCAGTGCTGATGCTGCTGTTGTTGCCATCTATCGTCGAAGGGAAGACAGGTGCAGGGGCTGTCGGAGTCTAGTGCTGGCAGTGCAGGCGTCTCCTGGGTCGTTGGCGTTGAGGTGATGCAGCACAAGGAGGGGTCGGCGCTGTGGTGCGGGGCAGAGCAGGGGGCGATAGGTTTAGGGGATCGGAAGCTGTGGGTTCGGAGGTGCAGGAAGTCGCGGTAATAGGAGGTAAGGGAGCAGAGAGATAGGGTAGCGGCTAGGGTAGGATTTTATTTTATTTTATTTTATTTTATTTTATTTTATTTTATTTTATTTTTTTGTAAATAGGGTAGAAGCACAGTATGGGTATATATACATATAGGGTAAAGAGATTAGGGTTAAGTGCTGATGGGTATTTGGGTTTCAGGTTGTAAGGAATTTGTGGGTAATAGTTTTAATAGGGTTATAGGGTATTGGAGTATAGGAGTAGTGGATCCAAAAGGATATAGAGTTGGGAAGAAAAATAATAATAGATCCAACAAAGAGGTGGAAACAAAATGAATAAGCAAAATAGGGCATGAACAAATTGTAATGAGGCTAAAAAATAATGGCTCGATCAAACAGAGATGAAATAATTAGACAGACAATGAATCAAGAAGATCAAATATAAGACGACAAAACAAAAATAGATGAATATATAGATAAAGGAGATCAAATACATGGTTCAAAAGAGATACAATATGAATAAATACCCAAAAAGAAAAATACAACAAAAAATACAAAAAAATGGAAAACAGGGGTTACAGTCTCTTATATGCAATATTTTGAGGAAACTCATAACTAAGAATTTGAAGTAGATTCGTTAATATTTCTTTCGAGTCTAAGAAATCAAATTTTCATGGAGTGTGAGATTTTCTGTGATTTTTATAAGTAGCAAGAGCTGCATTTTTCTAGAATCTGAATATACTGTTTTGTATATGTAACACCCCGCAAAATTGGAAATGATAATTTTGTCCATGTGTGTTACGCACGTGTATTTTGTACCGTTATTGGTAATATTGGTAATGTGTTTTCATTACATATTGTGATTTCTGAATATTTATGCATTCCCCGTATATTTTACCCTATTTAAATCAACTAAAATATTAAATTTCAATCTCTGTATTTTTACATGCTTTTTATGTGTTTTTGATGCACGTATCGATTACATATTTTCCACCGCTACGTGTGATATTTTTGTGTTTAAATTGTTTATTTTATTTATTCAAATCCATTTTTATAAAACGGAAATTCATTTTTTCCCTATTTTTGATTAAAATAATTTTTATACGTGTAATGCACATGTTTTCTACGTACGTAGTGATTACGTCGTAGAATGTATAAATTAATAAATATATTTTTCTTATATTGTTTTTGATTATATTTTTAATATATTTCCGTTGATAAAGTCGATTTTCGTATTTCGGTATTTTTACGTACGACGCACGTGTTTTCAGCAAACGTATTGTGGACGTGTTCGTTTTCAAAAAAAAATAAATTCTGAAATGTGTGTCTATTTTGTTTGTGCGTGAAAAATTATAATTAAACTAATTTTTTACATACATATTATATATAACCTATGTTTTAATTTAAATAAAAATAATTAATTGAAGGAAGTGTGTGTGTACTAGTGCACAACACGTACACGTGTGTGCACTCCAAAGACTTTGGCCGGTTATGCGAGAGAGAAGAGGGGACCGATTTTGGAGATGAAAGGCCGGGGGTGGGGGGTTAGAGAAATCAAGAGGTGAGTGGTGATTAATTGTTTAAGTGGATAATTAATAGATCAATTACATCAATGTATGTTTAATTGAATCCCCTTATATAATGCCTCTAAACTCCTTCAAATTTCCTCATCCCCTTCCTTCTTTCTTGTCTGCCGTAAACCATCCCATCCAGCAAGCCATGAGCTTTCTCCATCCTTTTACCTAATACACATACCTATACCTATACCCTAAAACATATCCATTTCTCCTTCCCTCTTCTTTCATCCTCTGTCCAATCCGAATTCAATTTCCATGAGCCAAGTCCACTATGCTGCACGACCTACCACTCATATACATATAGATATATACCTATTCTATCATATATATATATATATATATATATATATATATATATATATATATATATGAAGAAAAGGAGATGCTCTTGTTGTATACTGCCGAAATGGAGATGGTGTTACTGTGCTTGGTCGAAAGGAGGTTTGCTTTTCCTTGTGCGCGAATTTCAAGGAGACGAAGTGGAGTTTTCTTAGAGTTTCTCTAGGAGTTTTCTAGGAGCTGTGTGTCTCTTCATTTTTATAATTGTTTATAAAAGGTGGGTGATCTTGTGCTTTCTAAATGTAGGAAATGCATGCTAGTAATGTTAAATGAGTAGTGTAGATAAATTTGATGTGATAAATGTTGAACAAATCCATGCTATTGTGTGTACCATGAATTGTAGAAATTTTGCTATGATTAAGAAACTAATTGCCACCATGTTAGTTGAAAATGAGAAAAAGAAACAATGAGTATTGCCATGAACAAATATGCATGTTGATTTACAAATGTCGAAATATATAATTATATGAAAAATTGTTGAGATTTTCTCTTGTGGTTTAAAATGAATTTTTAGTAAAGTTAATTTGATACATATAAATTCATTTAATTGTTTGTAAGAGATACAAATTGCTATTTTGATAAAATTGAAGAAATGAAATTCATGCTTCATTAATGAGAAGAAATAATATGAAATATAGATTTTTGTCTAAAATATGAATTATAAATTTGTGAGTTACTGTTTGAAAAGAAACTCAGACTAGATGAACTAATTACAGTCTAATGAAAGATTAGATCAAATGAAAAACAGAGTTTTGTGAAGAAAATTGAATAACAGAAAAATTAAACAAAAGCATATTAGTGTAATTTGATATCAGTAATTGCGCTTGGA